>JAAOAT010000993.1:0-27956 GCA_013186855.1 Fusarium ramigenum | reverse complement strand
TAAGATAGAAGGTTATATAATTAATTATCTCTCTTTTAGAAGCTAGCTAGATAGGTAAAATTGCCTTAAGAATTAATTAATAAGGTTACAGTTTAATAACGTCCAACTACCGTTTAGATAGAATATATTGAGAGGACTACCACGTCGAATGCTACCAGCTTGCTGCAGGTTGATACAGCGTTTCTCCTGGTGCATTGGCAACTACTGCAGGTACTGACTGGAGATGGCACACTCTGTCCTCTTGAGGCATAGTGCTGGTTCAAATAAGCAACAGGGGTTACAACTTCGCATCACACAAAATAGTGATGTGGCAACTGAACGGGCTTGAGAACGTTGAGATATCCCGTCATGTATACAACTGACAGTATAAGTTACCCAACAGTATTTGCAGGTATCCGTCAACTTGGATCAAAACCATTGACATGCTCATATATGGCCGACTCGTCGACTGCGAACAGAGAGAATCAAGTCATGTGAACATGAAAATGTCAGATGGAATAAACCTGTAGGCCACTTCATGTGGATCCGGATGCTACAGTGTATATCTTAATTACCAGGCGATCAGTTCATGCATACCTGGCGGACACGTAACGGCAAAATAAGAGAAGTCCGTAGCTGTTCGTATCAACTCACGAGCTATGCGCTGTCCCGGGACTTAACTAAATACAGACAGGCATTGTTCCAACCAGTACTGGTGGTATGAGTTGTACAAAATTTAGGGCGATTGTTAATTAAGGGTATCCTGTCGTGGAGCGGATGATAGGTATAACTGGCCCGGATCGTCAAGGAATTGAACAATCCTAACTTGTTACAAGGCTGGCCCCTGGCACTGGAGGAATCGCCTCTGCAATAGCTTCAACCAACGAGAATGCAGAGCAATTGAGGATCCAGGTTCCCATATTGCTTCTATTTATGATTGTTTGTATCTTCTAAGCCTACTCCCAAGATATGTTGTTGTTAGTTATTTACTGCTCTAAGTTTGTCATTGAGATGAGTGAGCGGTAGTTAAATGGCGAGAAATGAACGAGCTTTGAAACGTTGCTAACCGCCCCCAAAGTTGGATCCTCCAGACCAGCGACGTATGGCTTTACCTGCGGCTCGTCCTCCTTGTCTCGGGTTAAAACAATTGGTCAGTACTAGGGGCATCAAGCTAATGACAGTAGCCGTTGTCTTGCCCCAATCCTGGGGGAGACAAGAATGGGTGGTGGAACTTGGAAGTCCTCTCAGAACGTGCATAACTTGGCCCTCCTCGGAGTACTGGAGGAAACTACGTACCAAAATATTATTAGAAGTCTGGTATGCAGCTTTGCTGATTTGATATGTCATTTGTTGAACACTAGAAGTTGTTCACTTCCCTGAGCACCAAGGCAAAGGTTAAGAAGCAGGAGAAGGTAAGTTCTATAGCAAATATCTATAGATACTGGCAGAGGAGGTCAACCAATAATCACATCGAGGTCCCTTACGAAATGAGGGAGACGCCGTGCGAGCATTTGAGGAAACGGCCTAGCAGCGTAAGCATTGGATGCAAGAACCCAGTATCTATGATGAATGGCCGACGAGGGTATGAGTTCATTTTTGTGCCCCATCATGACCAAGCTGTAACGCCTAAGGTACTGATTTAATACTGGCCGCAATATTGCGGTGCCTTGCTGATGCCCCGCACACAAATTTTTCTTCAAGTTCATGTGATGAATCACCTACAGCAATAGATATTAGACATGTCGATATGTCGACTCGGAATACAAGAGCAGCGGTTAACAGAGACTGTGTCGGAGCCAACACTGCCCAGCCACGGCTATGGTCAATCACCGATGCTTGACTCCCATTAAGACCTGCAAAATCGTCGGCAATCTCCACCAGCCACGAGCGTTCTGACCCACGAGGACGGACGGGGCAGTCTAGGGGAGGAAAGAAAACTCAGGGCCTTGGCTCTACATGATAGAATTATCTAGGTGAGTTTAGCCTAAGCTCAGGGGACTCATTTCTGGGTTTATTTTGACACCCTTTATCAAAGTTTCATGTTTTCTTGCCCCCTGAAGGGCAGTTGAGCTTGGAGTCGAGCTTGTGCCTGTGCTAGTCTCAACTCGGGGGAGACAGTTGCTTGAGATTGGCCAAGGACTGGCTAGTTTGCCCAAACTTTGATCTCTAGCCTCTCCTGAATCTTCCCGCCCGGCTTTGAGAACAAACTCCACTCAGGCAAAGGAATCAATATGCATTCGATTCCACTCACACTTGATTGTGATGAACCTGCTACAGGAACGTTCAATATGTTACTGGCCAGCAGGTATACATCAGGGGGCATGGCAGCGTGGATACAGCTGTAAATTATGTATCTGACTGGGGGTCGTTGTCTAATACAAACAGCGTTGCAGCACTCGATGAGCAAGATACATACAGATCGATTAATTTTTTTTACGATAACATGGTTTGTTAAGCGCTTGGCCATAGATTGTGGTCTAATAACATCCCCAGTTCAACGAGTCATTGGGGTGACATAATGCACCCGAGACTGACGTTAGTTTTCCAAGTTACAAAACCTGAAGACGTGATTCTTATGAGTTTTCTAGTGCGAGTATGTGCGACGAGTCCGGAGCAGAACAAACCGTACGAGTGATTAACAGTAGAGGCTAATAAGCGGCCACCAGCAGTAGAGTGCAGCCATGATATTATGTGATTGCATTCATTGAAAGATGTTTGTTAACAATGGGCGATTTATTCGATTGGAAACGGCCGGGTTGAGTCTGTAACCAACATTCGTCCCACCCTATTGTCTGCCTGTCTATTCATTCATTCAGTCTCAACTACCCTCACCTTCTGCAGCCACCATGTGTCATAATCAGAGCTCATTATCCAGTGCAAACTACCAAAATAAGGTGACTTTAGCCACTTGCGGTCCATACTGGTACGCCATTCACCCCGCGTCGTCATCCTGTGAAGCATCCATTTGAGCACAACGTTGTTTGCGAGGCGCTCAGGGGGAAAAAAGATGCAGTGATACCATCCATGACCCTCCAACCATGCCGTTGGTCCAACCACCAAGTGCTGGCAAGATGCTTTCACACTGTCGAGTCGCGCCAACGGCCCGAGGGACAAGAGATGGCGTTGCAACGATGGTGGGGGACGTTGGATGAGCTTGGAAAAGGGACGCAAGTTAACGGGAGTTGGGTTGGGTATCAGCGCCAGCTAAATGCCAAGGTACCTCTGCATGAGTTGTCTGCCCCGCTGATCGCATGTACCTTATCCCAATATGCTTGGGTCCAGGGTCCAAGCCATTTCTTCGGTTCCTTGCCTATCAGAAACCCAATTAGAGTCATTACGTCTGTATCAACGTGAGGGTTTCTAGGGGATTTTACGGAGGACGTTGAATCACTTGCAAGAAGCTTTTGAGATCGGATTGAATAGGAAAGAAAGTCTTATCAGGCATTTGCTTACAGCTGTCTGCTACCTGACCAAGTATTCTCGGGCATTCAAGGGCCCTTCATTTTGAAGCATAGGCCTCTTGATGTCTTGTTTCTAAACAACCTCGCTAATCAAGACCCAATTCCAGTCGTTTGGAGAATTCATCATCGGAGAGATCCATTCTTAGCAGGACTGCAACCGTGTCACCCCCGCAGGGCTCCTGATAATACCGTCAGCATCACGGTAGAGGAGTCCGGAAACACTACTTCAACACAGCAGCCCGTGCCATGTGCTGCACTGCTCTGCTCTCCGGTTCTGCACTACGAGGCTGCCCCATCGGCCGTTTGTATCACAATTCTTAAATTCAAGGGCCTCCATGCTACAGTGTAATATCCTATCCCACAGCCCAATCCACCTCCCGCATTCCAGGTCATCTCACTCACCCTTCTTGTCGTCAAGTTCCCCTTGATTTGAGGAACACGACACAGTGCGCGTATAATTGTACCTTATGTAGGTGGTTGTCTTCCTGTTCTCATTGCTTCCCGTCCTCTCTTTTATGTACTTGTCTTCCCGAACTTGATCTCCCCAACCCACTTATCCTGTTATCCTCCGAACAGCAGCTTACCCTTTTTTTCTTCTTATGAAGTCACCGGGCAGGATTCCCAGGAGAGGAAACGCAGAAGCAAAGGCAACACGAAACAGAGACGAAGCAAGGCAAAGCAAGTAATTTAATTCCACTTGCAGGACCGCCATCACCAATTCAGCATCGCCACCCGGGCCAAACAACACACCACAACAATATCAATACCCCCCGCGTTGCACTGCGTCGTGCATCCAATCCCCAGTCCCAGTCCCCCCGTCAAACTCCTCCTATTGTTTGGCTTCGTTTGTTCCCTCTGGTCCTGCTTGATTCTGAAAGTCCAAGAGCCTATCTATCTATCTCTTGAGTTGAGCCAGACCTGCACGGCACGGCCACTGCACTGCACTGCACATCTATTCTGATTCCCCTCCCCTTCTCAATTTCCCTGCACACACACCCTGTGACTTGATACCTGTTCTGTTTCTGTCTACTACCTGACCTAGTCAGTCTCCTCCACCTGCTCGCTCGGCCCATCACAAAAAAAAAATCCCGTCCCTAACAGCAACAGCCCGCCGTCCCCTCTAAGGCCTTTTTTTAGCCCCAAAGGGCCCCCCCAACCCAACTGCCCTCAGTTGACAGGCTGCTTCCTGCTTGCCGCTGGATCATGGACGGCCCCGGATATACCTCTGCGTCGTCTGCTTCTGCTCATACCGCAACTTCACATCGTCGCAAGCTCATCAAGAAACCTCCCACTTACGCATACGCCCGCTCCTCCTCTGGCTTCGATGGTGGTGCCTTCGACGCCCAGTCCCTTGAGAGCAAACGCAGTTCCCAGAGTCTGAGGAGAGCCCCCAGTGCTCCCCCAGCCCGCTCAAACCCCGCGACCGTGTCCGACTGGCAAGACTCTGATCGATCTCATCCTCAATTATCCGCCAACAGCAACACTCTTAGACCTGTCCCATCGCCCATCTCACCCCAGGGCGACTTCACCCCCGCTAATCACTGGGCGCCTGTCCCCCGTCATCCCGACCGTCTCTCCGATTCTCACCTCCGCCCTCTCAGTAAGACAGCGGTGCCTGACGACCTAATCGGCGCTCCTTTTGACGGCGCTGCTATTCTGAACCGCATCGAATCAATAAAGATTCCTAGTCCGAAGGCTGCTGCCCCTCGTCAATTCCCGCCCCAAATCGTCAAGGCGCCTACCGACTCTAGGCTTGCTAGCCCTGCCCTACGAACTTCGACCAGCTTCTCAGCGATGGACTCGTCCTTGAACGAGAAGAGCCTAGGCCCAAGGGCTCCAACTGATGGGCCTTCGGTCAACCCCAAGAGATATTCCGACGATGGCAAGGACCTCAAGCCGGCTGTTCTACGAAAGAAGTCAGGATTCTCCGGTTTCATGAACAGTTTGGTCGGATCACCCAAGAAGCCCGTTATCTCTGCACCCGAGAACCCCGTCCACGTTACTCATGTCGGCTATGATAGTTCCACAGGCCAGTTCACAGTCAGTTCACCCATCTCTTTGTTCTTATACTCGTTAACAGACTCTAGGGTTTGCCCAAAGAATGGCAGCGGCTTATCAACGAAAGCGGAATTCCTGAAAAGGAAAGGCGAGAAAACCCGCAAACTATGGTTGATATCTTGCAGTTCTACAAAGAGACCACGGAGAGGCCCCCAGAGGATCAGGTCCTTGAGAAATTTCATCATGCTGGTCAGTATGCCACCTCTCCGGCAACTGCAGCATCACCGGGCATGTACCCGTCAAACTATATGGGTATGTCACCGAACAATATTTCACCTACGAACCCCAGGTTTCCAACTGTCAATCATGAAGGAAGTTTTGAGAATCCCCGAGCACCACCGCCTGTTCCTCGAGGCCAGGTTGGTAAGGACCTGATGCCCAGTCGCCCAGCCCCGAAACCGCCCGTCAGCATGAGCAATCGACATATGCCTCAAGGCGCATACTCGACCAAAGACTCAGGCATCGGTATGTCTCAGTCCGGCGACGAATCCTACGGCATGTCAAAGGATGCTGGCCCTATGCTCCCCGAAGAGCACCGATCGAGATCCAATTCGCGTGTCACTGGACCTACATACGCCCCGACTGCACCGCAACCCAACCCACAGCTCGCCCAAGCGCAAGCCGCCGCTTATCAACAACAACTTATGCAACAGCAGCAAGAGCAAGCCATGGCTCAGGCCCAAGCTGCCATGTCTGGCGGCATTGGCCGTGCTCCTAGTAAACGAACTCCTCATCCCCAGAACCCGAACATACAGGCAGCTGCTGGGTATGGCCGCGCCCCGGAGTCTAACGGTGTACACAACGCACCTCGTCAGCAGGCTCCTGGAGCAGCCGTGCCTGGGGCTAGGCCACGACACCGGGCTCGTCAGAGCGCAGGCCTTGACATCGTTGCTGCCCTTAAGCGCATCTGTAGCGAAGGCGACCCTCGAGACATATACCGAGGATTCAACAAGATCGGCCAGGGTGCATCTGGAGGTGTTTTCACTGGTCACGAGCGTGGCACGAACAGATTGGTGGCTATCAAGCAGATGAATCTCGAACAGCAACCTAAGAAGGACCTGATTATCAACGAGATTCTTGTCATGAAGGATAGTTCACATCCCAACATCGTCAACTTTATCGACAGTTATCTGTGTGGTGGCGAGCTATGGGTCGTCATGGAGTTTATGGAGGGAGGCAGCCTTACGGATGTTGTCACCTTCAATATCATGTCTGAGGGGCAAATCGCTTCTGTGTGTCGCGAGACCCTTCTTGGTTTGCAACATCTGCATTCCAAGGGAGTCATTCACCGAGATATCAAGTCGGACAACATCTTGCTATCCCTGGAGGGCAAGATCAAGCTGAGTGAGTGACAAGTATTCCAGTGGCGGTGCAAGGCACAACTAACCGCAGCAGCCGATTTTGGATTCTGTGCGACCATCAACGAAGCCCAGAACAAACGAACAACCATGGTGGGTACACCCTACTGGATGGCGCCCGAAGTCGTTACTAGGAAAGAGTACGGGCGCAAGGTTGACATTTGGTCTCTGGGTATCATGGCTATCGAAATGATAGAAGGCGAGCCACCATACCTGACGGAATCTCCGTTGCGTGCTCTGTGGTTGATTGCAACCAACGGGACTCCTCACATTAAGAATGAACAGGATCTTTCTCCTGTGTTCAAGGACTTCCTCTACTTTGCACTCAAGGTGGATCCGGAGAAGCGAGCCAGTGCTCATGACCTGCTGAGGGTAAGTCTGATGTTCCTGGTTAAATGATCTCACTGACCCTCTTTTAGCATGAATTCATGAAGCAGTGTGTTGACCTAGGTCAGCTATCGCCATTGGTGCGAGCCGCTCGAGAACAGAGGGCGCAAGAAAAGGCTCGCAAGGGGCAGTAGGTAAACCCCGGGAGAAGAGTTCCTCCTGCAGATCCCCCAGTGAGAAAAGAGAGACTTCGCCGACTATTGCCGGCGTTTCTCAGACGATGATCGATGTATCTCCAAAGTCGATACAGTGGTCTCGATTGACGACGTCCCCACGGGCATAACCCGTCCTTGGGTCACGATTCTGCATACCCAACTATCTAATGACCATTTTCTTCCACAAATTATTCAACTGTCATAGCAGGCCTTGCATCTGGAAGTTGGAATTGATACGATACCGCGTCAAGGGGTGACTCGGATTATGTTATGCGCATGAGGTCGCGAGTTCGACACATTGCACGAAAAGAAAAACCCAAAAGGTGCCAGCAGGCGGACACCAAGATGACGCCTGGCAGCACATAGATATGACACGCTGGATATACCCCTGCATACGAATTGTTCTTGCACATCGAGTTCGCGCTCGAGGCTGGGTCTGTCACGATACTAGACCTGGCCATGTCTCCTCACCAGCTTTGAATCATAAAAAAAATAGTTTGCTTCCGTACATTGGTGCCCCGGCTTTTTGAGATGTGTCTGTGGTGATGATGCGAAATGGGATTTTTTTGTATTCGGGTGTCAGTCTGAGTGACTATGTTTAACAGACCTAACGCTCAAAGCCAATCAATCTCACCGAACGAACGAAGCCAATACTTAACTAAACACTCTAACGCAAAGACGACAAGGCAAAACACCAAAATCACTAGATCAGCCTGCGGCGACTATACTTTGTTTCTTCAATGGTGTCCGTCCTACAAGAACTTGCTCTTCTGGAACATGAGGCTGCCTTGCTCCCATTGTTGGTAGAAGGGGCTGATATGCTTCCGGACCCTCGAGCAACCTTCGCCCTCTCTGACAGCGGCGTGGCCTTCCATGCCTGTGGGTAGCCCGTTACCAAGCACAGCAACAGTGCCAAGGGAGGCAGGTCGAGCTTGGTGTTTGAGCTTGTCGTGGGAATGTGACGAGAATGGCGAGGAGAAGTGTATTGAGTTGCGTACGGAGGCTGCTGCTGCACGGGCTGGGAGGAGGGTTTTCTTGATGAGTCGGTTGCGCAAGGACCGAGCGGCGCGGACCAGCGAGATGGAGGGAGTGCAGAGTAGTTGCATATTCGGAAAATGATGTCGAGCCCTTTCTTGAGGTGTTGATATGAAGGATGAGCCGGTTATCTGAACGTGCACTTGATTTTGGAATGTTGAGTAGACTATGGAAACGATATCATGAGCGAGTATGTGTTTTCGGTCTTTTTATAAGGAGGAGAGAAGAATAGGAAGAGAAGTTATAGACAGAAGACGATTAAAAGGCTTTAGTTAGTCCTTCCGAGTCATTGCATGAGTTGGCCGTGCTCTCCTCCGAAACCCCCCTCCATCATGAGCCGGAAGACGATGCGGTCTGCCGGTGGCACCTCGGGGTCCTCTTTGATATGTAGGTGTATGTGTCTTGCACGAGATCCTTGGAACGTGGACGAACTTGGTTCGTTGGATCTGCAGTGTCGTTTCGCATGTGTCGTTATTTATCGAAAGGTCCAGCTCTTTACTTGACTGTTTAGTAGTCTTGAGTAGATGTGTTCAACGTTCACTACCTAGTTGTGATATAAAAGGTATTTTTGTCTTGGTTCCTGCATCCTCATGAGACATTTCTCCCGATGTCTCTCCCATATGCTTCGATTTAGGAGACTGACTCTGGGCATGCTCTCATGCCTCCTATCTCCTCCTTCGTGTTGGTATCGGCCCATATTCTCCACCGCCAGTTTGGTTGGCGACCCGAAAAACAAAAAGGCTGGCCCGGATCTTTGACCCGGTTTTGATCGTCTCGAAAGATGCGAAAATACGGATAGAGCGGTGAGATTGACCTAGACCCAAATTATTGGCTCAAGCTGGATTGCCGTTTTCAACATTCAAGTGCCATCGTGATTGGCTGCTCGGAAACATGCGATGATTGATTGACATTGACGTGCATTGGTGGATTATTGCGGATTAGGTGGACTTGGACCAGACTACCTACCTCAGCTAAACTCACGATCTGCCTCTTGCAGACGCAAGGGACAAGAAACTTCGGCTGTTAGCTCACGATACCCATCAACCTTGTTTCACACCCGAAAGTCTAATCAAGAAACAAGAAAGCATATTCGTTTATACAACCAATCACCAGAGAAAATAAGCGGTTCTTTTTGTTGAGTTCATTCATTATATGCCTGTGGCTATTAAAGTTAGATCCTCTGTCTGGATCTCTTCGCTCCGTGTCTAATACGGCAGTTATTCATCCTGCTCTAATGGTATCCAGAGCTGATCTAGTTTTATCATCATACGTCCCTTTTTCCCCCCTTTGCCCTTGCTCAAAGCTCAAAAAATAGGACACCAATTGTTTCCGGAACTCCAAACAAAGAAAATCAAACCCTCTTCCGGGGCCTTCCCAATCCAGCCATTCATTCGTAGGAACCGTTCTTCGCTAACCGTCAAAATAGGGCGCCGCTCGCTCAGTAGCATGTGTAGCCACCGTCGATGATGCAGTTGGAGCCAGTCATGAACTTAGAGGAGTCTGAGGCGAGGTAGATGCAAAGGCCGTTGAGCTCGTCAACGTTACCCAGTCGGTTCTGGGGTGTCAAGGACTTCCAGATCTTCTTCTGGGCGTCAAGCGCAGGAACTCGGTTGAGGGCAGTGTCCATGTAACCGGGAGAGATGCAGTTGACCCGGATGTCGTACTTAGCCCACTCAGCCGCAAGGGACTTGCCGAGTTGAATGACACCGGCCTTGGAGGCATTATAGCAGCTCTGCTCCTGGGGGAAGTTGACGATGGAACCAGACATGGAAGCGACGAGAATGATGCTACCAGGCTTTCCAGCAGACATCATGGCACGGCCAACGGCCTGAGACATGAGGAAAGAGCCGGTAAGGTTGATGTCGATAAGGCGACGGAACATGGCAGGGTCGTAGGTCTCAGCCTTGATGTTGGAGTCGGCGATGCCGGCAGAGTTGATGAGAACATCAGGAGCACCGTAGCGCTCGACAACCTCGTCGACTGCAGCGTTGATGGCAGCGCCGTCACGAACATCGACCTTAAAGAAGGAGACAGGTAGGCCAGTCTTGTCGTGAAGCTCAGCTGCGGCTTCGTCCCCAAGCTCCTGGTTGGCGTCGAAGAGAACAATGTTCTTGGCACCAGCCTCAGCACAAGCACGAGCCATGTGGTTTCCGAGACCACGGGCAGCGCCAGTGAGGATGATGGTCTTGCCATAGACACTCATGTTGCGCATGGTGTGGGGGAGCTGCTCAAAAGTCTTGCGGGTGAGCGGCTGAACGATATCACTCTCGGTAGAAGGAGCACGAGGCTCGCTGGGAACTCGAGCAGCTGCCTCGGGAACATTGACTGTGTGCTTGTCACCAGTGCCTTGGCCAGCACTGTAGACTGTGACAGGAACCTCCTTCTCGCGAACAACGTTCTTCTTCAAGTTGGTGTCAATGACACGCTGCACAGGTGTGGCTGTGAAGCATCGCGAGTTCTTGGGGAGAGCAATGGCAGGGGCCCGAGTGGCACGGAGGATGTTTCGAGAAATGGAGTAAAAGGCCATTGTGAAGGTTGTGAAGGTTGAGTTGGTGGTTGAGAATACCTAGGGAGGATATAGGTATATAAGAACAGGAGTGATTGCGGGAGACGAAGCGATTATATATTAAAAGGTCTTGGTCTTTCGGTGCAGACACAAGTGCTCAAGCGAGAGAATGGGTATAGAGTGAAAGATGAAGATCGTAAAAGAGTTGAACAGATGGAGGGCTTCTCTCGATATATAGGTCAAAAGGTTGTGGGTCCGAAAGTAAACACAGATAGAGTGTGAAGTGTGTTGCGGAGGTGGAGGGAGTGCAGGCAGTGAGAACAATGCAGAGAAAACTCTAGACCTGGACACGAAAGTTTTTTTTCTTTTTCTTTCCCTTGTACCTTGTCGCAGAAACTGTATGGCAGGGTCGCAAGGTCAAAAGGCAAGGTAAAAAGGTAAAGGTAGACTAGGTGCAGAATTTAGTGTGGCGGTATGTCCGTGAGGAAGGCGAACGAATGGGTGTGGTGTGGGCGTGGGACCGTGGGTGTGGTGTTGCGAGGCTCTTGAGGTGGACTGTGAGCGATAAGGTACGGAGCAGCGCAGTGCAGTGCAGGTGACTTCAGCTAAGGCTAGAATCGAGGGATCTGCTCTCGTTTGGCGGCTCTTGGGGGCTTCTAGTGCTTGTTCAAGGAGGGTGGCAGCGGGCGCGGGGGCCTGGATTGAGAGAACAGTGGAACCGGGAGTAAGAGTGCAGGCAAAGATAGAACAGTTAGGTATGTGAAGTGCAGATCTCACGGCAGGAAAACTCCGAAGTCAGGTAAGTCCAAGAGTGAACGGGATGGACCTTTGGGCAGTGGATGGCAGTGCAGTTCTGTTGTGTTTGTTCAGGAAAGGTACGTTTCGCTTGTTCCAAGTTTAGGTGACTGCGGGAGGACCGGTGCTATTTTCGGGGCTCTTCAATAGCGACTCCAGAACGGCAATTCAGTTAATGCTTTTGTTCGCTGTGTAGAGCTGATCTGAGATAGATGTCCTGGATGTCTCGAACAACGGAGATTCGGGTTTGGGATTCGGATCCGGGACTGAGGCAAGCTTGTTGGTGGCAAATGCTACCTGTGTGTGTGCGCTATGGTGCAGCAGAAAGTTATCTCTCCAAAGGTGGTGCGGAGAAGGTGTCGATGAAAACCTATAACAGGACGTTAGTCGCAGTTATCATCGAATTTGGCCACAGTAGAAAAGAACCAAGTGGTTGGCAAGGTTTATTACGTGTGCAAGGCAACAAGAATAACTTCATTGGGTATAACATACAGCTTCAGACGAACTTTTGATCGAAGTGGGAAAAGATTCTGTGAGAAGCCAAGGTCGTAGAGAATGCGTATGTGTGATGAAAGGTTATGGGGAACTAGCTCCGACCGGCAATGGATTTATATAGGTTCCATGGCATCCAGATATTGTATCCATGCCTACGCCTACCTTACCTCATGGCAGCTACAATACGGAGTACAAAATACACAATACACACGTAGGTGGAGCAACCACCGGCACGCTTCCTGACGCCCAAGCAAGGGAGAACGGCTCTTCACCGACTTCGGTGTAAGACGGTGAGGTCAGATCTATATGTAGCGAGCAACCGTAGAAAAGGTATGGAGGTACATCGGTACTGGTTCCTGAATTAGAAGTTCCTTAGTTCGGGTCTAAGAAAGGGGGTAGCACGAACTGGACTCACCTCACCCTCACCTCACATCATGGAGAGACCGGGGCACCGATGTCGCATCAGCCGGGGGGCTTCCTCCCAAATGTGAGACGGGATGGGAGATTTGTGATGGTCACAAGATCGATTGCCGGGGCCACTGACAGGGTCATTGCATGTCCTGTCAAGAGATTGATCAAAGACGAGACGTGGACTAGACCACAGCAGAGGCGCATTCAGGCACGCAGAAGCAGTGCAATGTGGGGGAGCATTGATTGCATGGTCTGAGATTTAACTTCACAGGTAGTCTTTGTTTTCAATATTTGAACATGGGCTACATTGGTATTCATGGGGATTGTGAGAACATTCTATAGTGTTTTACATATAGGTAGCCTTAACTGGTAGTTGGGGTGAGATGGTGTTGTTTCCTCTTACCTCGTTTTGAGAGCGAGGTATTGCGCAAAGTTGGGTTACATAAGGTATTTTCAAAAGGTCCCAATTGACAATTGTATCACCAGTCAATCAATTGATACATCTGCTACGGAGTATTGCACGTACAGCCGGTCCGGGTTTCTTCTCTCATAACCCTCCGACTTTTTTTTTATAGCTTTGATAACAACGTGGGGTTTTCCGCTGCTTCTCAATGCCTACATCGGAACATGCATATGCAGCTCTAATTCAGAGGTGGCGGTCTAGAGGCAGCCTCTTTTCTCACCCTTCTCTTACGTCTCACATTCACGTCTTTCTTTCTCTGGAAACACAGACACAGACACAAAACACGTCACGACATCATTGCGTGTCCCTCTCTGTTCAACGCCAATCTCGGACAAACAGTCAGCCATTGACGCATACTGTGGCACGGAAAAGACACTTTGCACACCCGTCATCGAAAATTACAGTACATAGCTACATCCAATGTCCACGATGGATGAGGTTGAGAGAGCGGGAAACAAGCATATGGGGCATCCAGGGATTCGATGCACCAAGTGGAGAGAAGATCAATTAGAAACCCAGATTCCCACGGGCAGCCGTGGGGAGCTATGGCGGGTCGCGGGGAGCCAGCTCCTAGCCTCTAGGGGCTCTTCGGGACGTTGCAGGGGTAGCTCTGGCTAAGCTGGGCTCCACGGGCTAGGTAAGTTCCATAGCATTTTCTCGGTAGGTATTCCTGGGACCCCCACCTTTCTCTGTTTTCCTCCCTCTCAACCTCGTCCACAGCGGGCGCTTACATGATGAGATGGGTGGTGATGAGATGGGATGTCATGTCTCCAACTCTTTTGCTGGTTAACTCGGACATTGAAAGGACTGCCCATTCGTCCTCCGGGAGTCTCTCTCTCAACACAAACAAAGTTGATACAAGGCCTCATTACAGTCCGAGCGTTCCGGGGAATGTCTTGGCCTTCACCCGCCTATTTCTAGGTTCTAGATTGCTGCCCACTTGGCTTCGCGGCTGTCTGGCCACCGGCAAACAATTTGAGCACAGACGTGCACGTTGCCTCAACACCAAAGACAATCCAAATATGTAGCAGCAGCATTCACTAACTTGTTGATGATGGCTGGCCTCTGAGCTAAACTGGCACCTCATCTGCTGGGGGCTTGCAGTAGTTTGGTCTGTCACCATCCTAACGGCAGGCTTTGCTCCATCTTTCCTAGGTAGGCAGACAAATTCTTTTCCTCCACCCTCTAACTTGGTACACCGCTATCCACCCAACCAAAACAACTGCTCGAATAATGCGCAGCAATTTGCTACGGCTACAGTTTTCAGACCCGAGCCCAGCTGCGCACGCATATACAGCCAGACGACATCTGATGTTGCGCGTCCCCTGAGCTGAGGAGACACCACGGAAGGTTTCAACTTCCAGCCTCGGGTAACACGGCCGCAGTCGCAATGATGCTGATGCTGATGCTATTGTTGATCCTGGTTCATCCACCACCATCCACGTCTTGGGTCGAGTCAGGACTTCCTCACCGAAACCGGTCCTAGGTGAGGGAGGTCATAGCTACATGACATAACATGCAGATACTCTTTCGACTCCGCCTCGTAATGAAACTTCATTCTGACCCCGAGATTTCCTTTTTTTGTCAGAACCATATACTCACAAACATCCCTCTAGCCCCAACAATTCTTCAGACCCTACTCATGGCCACAATAATAGTGCTCAGTCTAGGTACTCACCTCTCTCGGTGTGCCATCCCACCTCCTTGGATAGACCAGGCTACACCTAGATGGCCAAGACAGCATTAACACTAACAACCCACCCATTGTCGCCCCCCATTTGTCCATACCACCTTGACCGTGAATGTCCTCTCACCTTCTCAGTTCGTGGTCTGAATGATAGGAAACAATGACAAAGATAGCTTAGTTGTATCAGTGGGGGTTGGCTCTTTCATTCAACAACTCTACTCCGTACTACTCTAGTCTATTCAATGGTCACAAAAATGACGAGATGAAACCAGCTACGCTTTGTCGATGAGCATGGCGATCATCATTTGTGACTTGATCCAAGCCAAGTTTCCATCATGGTGACTTTTACGGGGTAAACACCAAAAGACGGTGTATACATCAGACTCGTTGAATTTTTTACTAACTCGTTTTATCGAATGGCTCCGTTTGTACCCATCCAGAAGACAAAGCAAAAACAAGATATCAGACGATATTCGATTGTCTCCCTGAGAGGCTGCATCGCTAAATTCTTGCGTGAGGCAGAGCGGACTTGGAGCTCCTTGTGTGACCCACATGATCTTCTTCGTTTACAACTGATCTGATCAATATCTGATGGGGGCAATTTCCTGGGACAAGCACAAGCGAGCTCGTCAAGGGTAAGAGAATCGAGGCACACTTTGAACAAGGCCTTGACATCTTGTGAACAACGTTGGCCGAATGTGTACTATGCACCAATTTGATCTGCAATGTCAAATGACTTTCTTTGTGTAAACAGTCTGACAATAAGCTCACTAGATGACATACTACGTAGTGCAGTATAAGCACTATCGAAATCGACATCGAAATCAAGGTGCCTCCTGTCAAACCAAGTGATCGAATTGTGCGAGGTTTACTCCGTACTGACATGACATGCTGAGGCCCATCTCACAACCAGGCACGCAACACATTGCCTGCAGCCCTGCCCTGCCCTTGGAGCTATCGTGTGGTGGGGAGCTGTCAAGGGAACAAGGGGGCACGACCAGGTGCGCATGCATGCATTCGCGCGAGTTCCAGAATCCTCGCAGAAGCACGGCCCTTCCATCCCTTATCATCCTCCATCACGACAGGCGTGCCCAGGTCTGGGGCATTGTGTGGACTGGACAGGATTTCCCATGTCGAACATCACCAAGTTGGCGAGGATAAACTGCCGTTATCGAGCAGCCACAATGCATTTCACTCACTCCCTTTTCCCCACATGCGCATGACGGCGGTTCCCGTGTGTTTCGTACGAGTAGTTTTGCGGCTGATGATAGAGCCGAGTACAGAGATCCGGCGTTGAGATGTATTGCACAACAGAGGCGCCGGCCCGGGTTTAAAAAACGCGGTGATGGGAATCAAACCAGATGCCCGGACCGGTAGTTGAATCTCCAGTGGGTAGTTGACTTATATCGCCAGATACTTCGGCACTGTCTTTACTGAAGGTATCAGACCATGAAAGCCTACGCCAATATCACATATACAGCACTTAGACGTAATCGCGCTTGAGCCATCTCAACAGGTTGACGCGGCAAATACACAAATCGACAAATATGCTACACAATTTTGCAGAATGCATACTGTTTCTATTCTTAGTCTTCGAGTTCAAAGATCTACCGCTCATCCAAAACCAGCCAGCCCAGAACGCCCACGGGCAGGGTATTAATACAAGCAATCCGTGTAAAACATCACACGCTATTCTGATCCTCATCAGGTTTCACTCATGTGAGGAAGCCTGTGTAAATCACCGCAAACAATGCCCCCTCGTTACGAGGTTGCTTGAAAGCATACCGTGACAACGCCCCGTCTTTTTCCATTACGCCATCCTGCGAAACTGCATCATCGGCCCTGGTCGTAATTCTCAATATGGACCAAATCAAGGAGCGATGCAATGTAAGGGCTCTGCGGGGTTTATTAGTATAAATTCTTATGGCAAACGGTGATGGGATTGATAGACATACCAAGGCCCTGTTCTCTGCAAGGATCTCAAATAGTCGCGGTAGCAGAGGGCGGAAAAGAACCTCGTTCCAACCTCCTATTTCGCCCACTTTCTCTTGATTCTTGATCATCTCTTCCTCAGCCTCCGTTTTGACCACATTGCGAGCAATGTTCCTTAGCACTAACGCAGCGCTGAGTGGAATACCAGCTGCCTGGGGCGGGAGGTTTGGATTCCGCTCGTCCCGTGCTGTTGCAGTTTCTTCGTAGGTCACAGCCATAGTCTTGGCGGGAACAATCCATGAACGCTCTGGCTTTCGGTTAAGTGCGTTGTTGGGTAATGCCGAAGAGATGTGTGTGTTGATATGTCTTGCGAAATCCTGAAGGTGCATTTTGGTGGACTTGGGATAGCGGGAGCACTGATCCCAGGTACAAATGTATTCCTTCTCGACGTTGTCAAAATTTCCCCCTTCGTTTCGCTTCTCTCCTAGATGGTCCACGAGGATGTGCTCCCAAAGCTTCTCAGGCTGAATGTAAAACTGACCACATTTCTCAAGCTTATTGGTAGGATTCGAGGCCCAAAGGCATCGCCCGTACTCCTTGCCATCTAAGCCAAGAGGTTTTGGTCTTGCACGGATACCATGGATGATGAATTTTTGTTGAGGGTCACCAGGCTCTCTAAGGACCTGCGCGTTTGAATCCTTGTATACAGACGTACTGTTCCGGATGAAGTCGGCAGGTGTGATAAGAGGCTGGTTGATGACCTTGAGTGGTGCGACAAATGCGTTCTGGTAGGCCTGCCAGGCGGCTAGTTGTGTCACAAAAGAGTTATTGTCCTCCTCGAAGAAGCAGCGAACCCAATGGTGAACACGATCTGGCTCTTCAAGCTTGAGCATCTCCTGAAGAAGATCCTCAGGCATAGGAGCAATTTGGTCACGAGCGGGAATTCTGTGCTCGGGTACAAGAACCAACTCGCGTTGTGTCTTACGAGCACCATGAGCCAGGAGACGTGCAAGATGGTCAATGAGGTTTTCTGGCGTCAAAGACCGGACCAAGGTGTCCACGTTGGGCACAACAGCAGTGTACTGATAGAGGAAATCGAGACACGCGTCGATAAGTTCATCATCGTTGAGCAAAAGCCAGCTGGAAAGTCGCTGGAGTACTTGCCCAGGAATATTGCTTAGCTTGTTGGTAGCCTCGAGATTCATGGAGATACGCCCCAGCGCCCGAAGAGACGTCAGGATGATACCACGGTCATCAGACGTCAACTGCGCCAACAATGTCCTATACATAGGGTCTTCTGAGTCCAATGTCATGAACGGCGTCAACTGCTCAGCAATGTCCAGGGCAAGATGTTTCAGTTCCACAAGAGAATCCTTCTGCGGTAGGTTCAGGATGATACAAATGAGATCCTTGACGGGAGGGAAGTCTGATATGTTATGAGCGTTTTCAGGCAAGGTGACCATGTTCCGCAACGTCAGGACAGCTTCAGTGATCAGCACCATATTGTCCGCAAATGACTCAGTTTGCAGAATGTCGGGTACATCCTTCTCAATCAGGTTATCGATGCGCTCCAGGATATCCTTTGTCCCATAGTTTCCATTGAGTGCATTCGGGTCACTGGAGTCATATGGAAGGTTCCAAGATATGCTCCAGTTAACGTGGTAGAACATATGTCCCACCTCAAGGGCTTTGTCGACTAGACCTTCGGCCAGCCCTGGGAATGAGTCGAACTTGTACTTGTCACCTCGCTCATACGATATTTTCACCAGATGACTGAGCGCAAAGGCTTGTTCAGCAGGAATATTTGATCGCAAAGCGTTCAGACACCTCATGTAAATATTAGGGCCATCAAAACCGGCTAATACAGCTGGTTAGTGAAAGAAAACATAAAATCACGGATGAGTACTACTTACTGCCAGGTTGCATCGGTTGACGAGGGTCAATGCGCGGAGTTTGGCGTGGCTTCTGAAACTCGGTGGGCGCATTGCTTGGAGTTGGCACTGCGCGCAGTGTTAGGGGTTTAGAAAACCGCGGCTGATAGGCAGTGACCAAGTTGGATGTATTCTCAGTGTTAGTTGGGTGGTGAAGAACCGAGGGACCTCGGTTTCCCTGGTAATTCTGTTGTTGGTGCTGCTGAGGTATGTGCATGTTTGGGTGATGCGAGGGGGTCTGGGGAGGGTTCGCGGCTGGTGAGTTGGTACTGCTCGCATGATGAGCAGAAGAATGTCGGGTTGTTCGTGAAGGTCCAGTATCCGGTTGAAAGATGACACGCTGAGGAGGTGCCTCACGCAGCCCTCTGGAAGCACGCGCACTGGCAGCAGTGTCTGGAACGGGTCGCTCGCGGACGGGTGTACCATCGTCTCCCGAGGCCGCTGAGTCTGTGGCACCAACGTTGCTCTCTCTTTTCTTTCCCCAGAAATTCTCCCTTGTGCGCGAGAGTAAGCCAGCACCTTTAGCCGTCACGTCCTCCAAAATATCTTTTGGTGGAGGTTCCTTTCCATGTACTGTGCTGATCTCAAACGCAGCCAAGTTTTTGTAGAACTTCTCCTTCAGCGAGAAGGCAGTGGAGGCTTCATTATTAGAATATATGCCCAGCTCTGACGCCATACGTCGCCATGCGAGCTTCTCCTCAGAGATCTTGTCATAGCCACCACTCTCTACGACGTGGTTGAAGACCTTGAACAAGTCAACATGCGTTGCGCCGACCTTGGGCTCTGGATCAAGTGTTGTTCCGCGCTTGGAATGATAATCACGGAGTCGCGTCATAAAGTCCTCGTATTCGGGCGTGCGATCTATCGTGTGCGGCGGCACTTCATTGCGAACGGGCGCCATATTGAGCGATCGTGCGGTGAACTGATTGTGCGCGGGTGGATAGAAACAGGATACGCAATGCGTAGTCGCGATGAAGGGGGAGAGGTCTCTTGTCGTCGAGCTGCGTTGAATGTCGTGCAGTCACGAAAAATTTCCACGGATAGGCGCTTCCACCCAGCGTCTGAAAGGCTTCAATGGCCTCTGTATCGATAATTGGCTGGTTTTAGAGATACCGTGGATGCTTGCAGCTTGATCCACGATTCTCAAATCGCATGGGTCTCGCTGATAGTTTGGTTTGGCGCGGCGCGTCGAAGTCCTTGGGGAAGATTGCGCTAGGTTATCTCCACGTGACCCGTGGTCACAACCGCAATGGAATCGAAGATGGGAAGTTCTCTTATTCGGTACCTAGAGGTACCTAGCTACAGGGAGGTAATCAATTATCCGTCCCTTCAGCCATAATCTCTTCTGCACAAAGTTGGATTCATTAGATCCTTGGTGGTATTGTCGCTCTTTACTTCAATTGGATAGTTGGCAAGAAGGATGGATAGGTAGGCATGCCGGTGCAGGTAGTACTTGCCTCCTGCGTTTGCTTCTTACTATTTATCAAGTGCTTCGAAGCGGAAGGAGAAACCAAGTCCTCAAGTTCAAGACTAAATTATATAGCACAAGGCGCGTAAGACTTTGTCTCTGCGAACTTCAACCCAAGCTCGATCAAAAATCTATCTCATTTCCTTTGCAGAGTACCCATGCAGTCTTCCATTTTCGAGTTCTATCATGGCTGGTCCCCCGACTCCTGTGTCCGCGTGCCCACTCGTTTACTTGGAGATCCGCGATGGAGCGAATGCCAAAGCCTACAACTCTTCTCGCCCACACAGTGCCTTCACTCTGACGATTGAGGGTGAAAGACCGATCGGATCAGAGATGGGAATTTTGGTTCTTTTGATACACAAAGGGAAACAACAAGTGGTATGAACTGGTGGTACTGGGCTCGAGTGGGAGGCTAATAGGCCAGGTTTCCCTTCGACTCAGTGAAATAAAAGGAGGATCACCTTCCTCTGCAGAGATCATCAGCATCAATAAGCAAACTAATCGAATCTGTGTAACTGTACCCAAGAAGCCACAAGCGCTCCTCGCGCAGTTTGAAGAAAAGAGAGATTTCAGTGTTACTGTATGCTTGCTGCAGAAGGCTGGATTCTTCGCCAGCGAGGCAATACCAGCATCTCTTCTAACAGTTCCTCCTCAGCCTATACCTCAAACACACGATGCCATGTTTGACACGAGACCGCGACTCTCTTCAATCACACCGCCGACTCTATTGCCTCCGAATCATTTCCAGGGAACTGGTGCTCCACCTGACTTCTCGTTCACCACCATGTTGAACGCTCCTTTACAGTCTTCGCCATTTTCGACTGTCCCAACCTCGTACATGGAACAGACACAAAGAGCGCAGTCAATACCCATGCAAAACTATCTTCCAGGGACTCAAATGCGGCATACTAGTCCAGTGACGGTGCAACTCAACCCATACCACATGTTCCTTGAAAGAGACGGCACACACTCACATATACCTCGCGTTGGGTCGCCTCTGAGGTACTCCTTCAACTCGAGCCCGCCTCCGATACAGTCACCCATCGGTAGGGCCGACATGGTGATGCCTCTGAATGTGTCCACCACAGGCTCCCACGCGCAGAGTCTCTCAGTTCGTGAAAGTCCTGAAGTCGGCTCTTTTGAAAGTCGCTCGGATGTCGATACCAAGAGCTGTAATATGCGCGCAGAAGACTTTACAAAGGGCTTTTCGCCCGAACAATACCGTCAACAGCCGTTGCTCGACCAGGACTTTCGCAAACTGATGCCTCGACCAAGGCAGTTGCCATTTGATTCACGCGCAAAGACCGCCTCACCATACAAGAAGCCTGAGGTGCATGCAGGTATACATTCGGGTCTTGAGAAATCCCCTGACTCTAGAGTACCCAGGAGATCCCCAAGCCGGTCTTTAAGGAGAGGCCCAACCAATTCAAGGAAAAGTCAAAGCACTGAAACCACGTACAGCATCACAAATAAGAGGCTAAACCAGACGAATGGCAGAGTTCTTGCGTCAGAAAACACTGATGATTATTCTAAAGCAACTAGCAGTTTTGAAGACCGTCCCCCCAGCTCTAAATCGGTGGGTACATTTGCGAATGTGAAAGCAAAAGATGATATGTACAAGGACGCCGAATGTCAGACAACCCTCCCAAAAAGTCCGAAAGTTGCAACTAGCTCCCAGAGGTCCTCAGGATCAAGACAAGGAACCTCAGGTGTGGAGCTCCTACCATGGGTTATACTCAGTGACTACAACACGTTGAAGGATTTGAATCAAGCAACAGCCCCGTTGGTTGAACAGTTTGAACAGGATGTTGCGAGGGGCGGTGATGCAGCTTTGCTCGCACAGTTCTATTCTAAGCAACTATGGGCAAGACGTAGAGAATTCTGGTATAAAAAGTTTCAAGTCATGGTCGGCGGGGAGTGACAACTGGTTGGCGAGTTATCTGCCATATGAGCGGATAGTTGGAGGTTAAAGGAAGGAAACTCGGACATTTGACTTTATTACGGGAGTTTAAGTGCTTGCAGGTAGGTATGCGACTGATTCATTGCTGAGACTGACTCACTGTTCCTAATAAAGAACTGTACCGACTACACCTACCTCGGACTCTCTTACATCCCCCATTCATTAACCGACCAAACCTCTTTACGTTTTCTGTCCATCGAACTTATCGCGGCATTAAGGCGCCCCTTACTACTAAGCTTATTCACGGAGCTCAGTATTCTTGCGAAAACTTCACGCAGCCCCATCTATTAGAGTTGAGCTGCATTTCCTTCTGTATTGCATTCATCATAGCTGCCACGATGTCGATATCAGATACAGTCCTACCAAGCATTGAAGACCCAAATATCCTTACAACATTTCCGAGCCATGGCCCCAGTCTCAGCGACCGAGAGATGATCCACAGTCCTGAGATGCAACGGGTGTTGGACAAGTTCCTCAGTATTGATACCGAGATAGTTCTTGACATCCGGGCGAAACGAATACGCAAGTCCACCCAACGTAAGTTATAACTTCACATGTCTTACCATACCTTAGGAAGTATCCGTATTCTAATTATCCAATGACAGGTATTAGCAAGCGGCCCACTAATCGCTCTGGCTGGTTCTGTCGAAAGCGAGGCTTGGGGAACCTCTTCAAAGACATCCCTCTCAGCAATACGCAGGAGACGACCAACAAAGATTTCCGTCTCTGTCGAAACACCAGCCAGCACCACTGGGATCAACACACGCTGGAATGGTTCAAGAAGAGGGGTAGCCACATTATGATTGTCAGTCGTTTTTCTCGCAATATGGATAAGCATCGAGGTCAAAATAGACTGAAGCTCTGGACCCGGTTTCACAAACACATACGGGATGTTATCAACCAGCGAATTGAAGATATCAAGAACGGTAATGGGGAACTTACGGGAGCTTTCAACATCATCCAGGTCATAAACACACCCCAAGAGTTAACCTGGCACCTCATTCGCAAGCATCACTAGTCAAGCACCTGGTTCAGAATCAGGGTAGGCCTGCCACAGTTGCATTTCAAGGTCGTATTGTTTGTAAGCATCCTTGGTTGATTACGATCTTCATTGAAATTTTTATCAAGACACTCTAAAGTTCAAAGGCAATCATAGTTCACCAATGCCAGGTCTCAGGATCTCCCTGTTACTGGTACGACGGACTGAGATCACAAAGTTAGTCTCTTCCCGCATTTGCCGAAAGACTGATTAATACACGACGTTTGATAAATTCCCAAATATTACTTATCAAGTTCTTGTGTTAGATCTGTTGCAAATGTCTGGCAAAGACTCAGGGTTTGATGCCCACGGTGACGAAACCATTGCTTGGACATGATAAGGACTAGAACTCTCAGGTGAGAAAGCCGTCAGTCGAGAGAACGCATTCGTTATCATCCCAGCCCTGGGCTGCCGTTTGTCTTGACATAGAGCCTGACATGAACAAACTTCTTGACTGTATTTTAAGGGGTACCGCTCATCTCTAATAGGCCATAATAGAGATAACTAGATCGCGGGTGAACAGCCAGCCATAACGTACAGGATCTCGGAATCTCTACCTTCTATGTGGAGCCGTTGATACTTTTACTGCAGTACTTTCTGATGTGGCAGCCTTCATACGGTTTTCGTTATGGTGCCGAGCCGTCATGTGCGACCCCTGAGCCTTATTGCGTTTCAACTATAAAAACAACTATTCCAAAGCCGTATATGTATTACGTTGCTGAAACTCAATTTGGGAGTGGTCGATGTGTCAGTTTGATAGATCTAATGGAGGCATCATGAGCGTAGATATCTACTAACCAGCAAGCGTCTCATATATTAGCTAAGTCCCATGGACCAAACACAATTTAATAAAGGCTCAAGGGTGGGAAAACATCCGTCTACTACAAATGTGTAGGTTTTTTATAATCCAAAAGCTTGGTAGGTACATATGATGTGTAAAACTGTACAGTCTTTTGCAACCGCGATTTTCCAAGATAGACAAAAGACAAAAAAGCCGTCGTATTCATAAGGTATCCATCCGAAACGTGCCTAAAGGGTATTTAAATCGATACAAAGATAACAACCGTTACTCCTTCATCTTGACATAGTTGCTGGGGAAAATGCCCGTTCTTGTGCCAATCTGTCCGGTCCTAGAGGCCGTTAGTTCTTGCAACGGTATTTAAGCAATTGGTGTTGAATACATACCACCAGTCGTTGTCGCTCTCGGTTCGCTTTAGTACAGTGATGACATCGCCCTTCTTGAAACCCAGATCACCTGGTTGATCCGCGTCAAAGTTGTACACGGCAACTGCCTCGTTCTTCTTAAGCATGGCTTGCTTGGCACCAAAGTTAGGCTTGGGAGCCGCTGGCCGTCCAGGGCCAGCCTTCTTCTCGGCGCCGAACCCTCCCGAACCTCCTGTAGGATTGTCACGATAAACGTAGTCGTTGTTCGCTCCACCACCAGAAGCAAACGTGCTAGAACGCGTGGGCCCGCCAAATCCGCCTGGTCTGTCGTATACATCGTCCTGCCATGTATTCGAGCGGCTGGGTCGTCCGAAGCTATCATCGTATGAGCCTGAGCCTGTACGATCTCGCTGTACGCCCTCGCCCATCGCGGATCCTCGGCGACCGTTCCACACAACATCGTCGTGCTGATCGTCGTATACAGGAACGTCGTTGTACATGGCGTCGTCACCGCCGCCTCTCATACCATTGAAAACGCGCGAGTTGAGGATATTCATAAGAGGGGCAGCTTGAGGAGGTGGCCTCACCGACCCGGTGAGGAGCTGCTGCGCTGTGAAGCGCTGGCCGTACATCTTCTCGTTGGCATCCCGGCGCTCAATAATCGCAGATCCCTCGAGGGAAACACCAGCAAATAGACCCTTGGTCTTGGAGTAACTGAAGATACCGGCGACACCTTTCAGAGAAGCAGCGCCGGCTGCTTCGGCATTGCGACCAACGGGACCAGCTGCCAAGGAGACATTGCCACCTAGTGTCAAAGAGCCAGCTTGGGCAAAGGACCGGACGGCGCTCGAATCGTTCAGAATAAAGACAAAATCGGTCAATTCGAAACCAACTTGACCACCGAAGCCGGCTCCGGCGGTCGCAATAGCGCTCGGGGCGCTCCAACCACCCTCGGGAAGTCGGGCGACGACGAGACCGCTGCCAAAACGGCCTGAGCCGAGGAAGCCGGCCTTGAGAACGGTGATGATGGCAAGGCCCTTAGCATTGGCGAGGATGGATGGAGGAATGACCTTGTCGGGACCGAAAGACTGGCGAGGATTGATGAAAGAAGTCAGAATCTTGCCGCACTTCTTACATTCCGCTGTTGGGGAGTTGTGTTAGCCATGTCTCGCACTTGAGCCGATCGCTTCATTGAGGGGTGGAGTAGCCCATGTTGCGCGATCATGAGTGCGGAATTTGGTGGCTCGACTTACACGCCATAGACGACGGGAGGGGATTGTTGATGCCCATCTTGATACACTCGACCAAAGCTCAAGAGATGCAATGCACAAACAGGAACAGGGATCGAAAGTTATCTACGCGCAAGTCGAAAACTGTTGTTGGAGGAGCCAAGAAGCTCTCAGTACAAGGGCGATGGGTGGGGTTGATATGATAGGTATAGTAGCCCAGCTTGTCCGGGTTGCGTCGTCACCAGACGAGTTACTGCTGCGCCTCGATGGTATATGCCAAGGAGTGGACGTAAGCAAACGAGTGTAGAGTATTCTGCGGCGATGTTATACAAGGACTTGTAGGATCGACAAAGTTACGAAGAAGGAAAAGTAGAGGTCTTAAGCCTACACTATTTGGTGCAGACGTTGGGCATGCAGATTCACGGCACCTCGTAATGGGGAGCTTCCATGTCTTGTGGCGCAGTAATTCAAGTCAACGTGACAGCGTGAGTAACAACGAATCCGCTGAACTTACTACGTAGCCCAGAGCCTTTTGCAACTGCCCAACCATTTTCTCTCATCAGACCCTGTCTGTAACATGTTGCCCCGCCTTAGGCGCCAGTTCCTTTGGTGCATGGAGAAATCTACAGTTTCTCAGCGGCGAGAGGTGTGGCTGTTAGTCAAAGTGTGGCGGTGTGAGCACCAGAGTACGTACCGTTGAATGTCCACCTCAGCGCGCCCGCGTGAGGTGGTGGCCGTGGCGGACTTTGGGGCCGACCGAGGAGGTCGTCATGACTATCGGTTTTGTGTTAGAACTCGAACCCCTTTCACAACTTGGCACTTGACATTTCGAGGATACATTCACGACGACGAAGACATCTTGTCTTCTACCAAGCGACGACAAACAACACACACCAAACAATTTGTTTCCATCGCAAGCCAGACCGTATCGATAACCCTGTTTCGCCATCCCTAACTTCCGGCAACCTTCATCATGTCCGAAGCCTACGAACGAGAGCGCCAGAACAATGCGCGCCTGGATGAGCTCTCTGCAAAGGTCTCCGCCCTTCGAGGTGTGACAGTAGACATTTACGATAATGCACGGGCCCAGGATGTCATCGACAACACCGTCCGTCTGCCTCCTTCGGAAGCGACAACTTACAGTTTACTAACGGCCAACAGTCCGATACTTTCTCCTCTATGACCACACAGATGAAGGGTTCTGCTGGCCGCTTAACTCGTATGGCTGCATCAGGCAACCGTGTCGCTATTTTGAAGCTCTCGGGAATCGTTATTGGCGTTTTCTTGGTGTTATTCTACGGGGCTAAGCTGTTGTTCTAAGAGCCTTAGCACAGATATAAGCTGGGCAGGGAACGATCGTAATATAGGGCGTCCGTTGTGAAGGGGAGACGGATATTTATCAAGTGGTATACACAGATGGTCAAGGACATCCAAGTGTCCACAGCTAAAAGGCTAAGGAGTTGTGTCTCAGGATTTTTACTGTTTTCGCAGCGTTGGGCCGGCGTTATTTGAATACACTCACATTGCTTCCCACCGGAGCCAATGTCATAATGGTCGTACAATTTACTAGCCATCCTGTTTCGCATCTACTTGACTCCTAACATGCAAACGCCAATCATGCCTGCAATTGTTTTATAGAAACCTCCGCCCCAAAAGCCATCTAGATGTTTCCAAAACCCACTACCTACTGCCACACGTTGGAGAACAAGTCTTCATCTCCGCCAAAGCCACCGCTAGGCTTGGTTTGACCACCACTGCCACCAGCAGCAGGTCCACTGCTTGTCCATCCTCCAAACTCCTCATCGGCTGATACCTTGGGCGATGCAATAGGATTGAAGCCTCCTGATGCCCCGGGGACGATGGGTGTGTTGGCAAATGCTCCTCCCGTGTTACCCCAACCAAAATCGCTCGCCGCGGGCTTTGGCGGTTCAGGTGCTTTCTGAACTGGGGCTGGTGCAGGAGCTGCAGGGGCTCCCCAATCACTTCCACCCCAAACATCAGCACCAGAGAAACCTCCCATAGAACTGGCCGCGTTAGCTGTTGTCGTCGTACTGGTTGGCGCGGCAGCAGGAGGGCTTTGGGGAGAAGAGAGGTTGAAGACGGAGTTGGTAGAAGCAGCTGCGGGTTGTGGTGGAGGAGGCGATGTGGTCACCGGTGCAGAAAGATCGAAAAGGTCACCCATGGCGGAGGATTGAGCGGGCTTGGGCGCGGCAGGAGCAGCAGAAGCAGCCGGCTGCGGGGAGGAAAAGCCACCGAAGTTCGAGAAGTTGGAAGATTGCTGCTGGTGGGTAGGGGCAGCGGGTTGGGAGGGTTTGCTGTTGAAGAAACTACCTCCTCCTAGGCCGCCAAAGGCATTGCTGCTTGACGTTGTACGACTTGCAGAGCTGAGGCTTGCGAAAGGGTCGGGAGCGGCGGGCTTAGGGGGGTTCGAGATGCTGAGACC
>JAAOAT010000990.1:0-11420 GCA_013186855.1 Fusarium ramigenum | reverse complement strand
GTAATTAATATTATTTTAATATTTATTTAAATAAAAAGATACTTTTATTTATTTTTAAATAAATTAAATAATATTATTAAAAAGCTTCTATTTATAGCCTTTTTAATTTAAAGAAATATTAAAAAATAGTTTAAGCTTATTTTAAAAGATTACTTTAAAAATAAAAAAAATCCTTAAAATTAAAATATTTAAAATATCTTTATAGACTAAAATAACTTTAAATAAGCTCTTAAAAGTAACTTTAAAGTAATTAATAAAAAATAATAAATTATAGCTAAACTATTTATATTTAAATAGTAATCGCGGACACGCTGCTGCTGCCTCCAGTTTAGCGGCACTGCCCAAACAAGCAAGACGCGCGTGCCGCACACCCGCTCGACTACGTATCACGTGACTCCCTGTATATAAGACAAGAACCTCCTCCGACCCTACCAACATGTATCTTTGACCTCTGCTTCTTCCCATACTCTGCCCGTTTGCATCCGCTGATGTCCCTTTTCTGCAAGCATCGTTGCATTTGACCCAGCTATCTTCGCCCATTCTGCCACGTCATCGTTTCTGATTTGGAACGCAGTTCTCTCGCCAGAGGGATTGACTGACTATCGCGACGCTTGCATCGCTCCTAATACCTGATTGCGGAGGGAATGAGACATTTTCTAGTATTCGTTTTCCATTCTGTCCTCTGATGATATTACTGACTCTACTGTGTGTCTCGTACGGCTTCCTTTCCCGTCCTCTTCTCTCAGACTCTAACAACGCCAATAGTCTAGAGACCGTTCCCCAGGTTGGGCCGCCTCACGGTGGTGTGATGCTTCTCAGGCAGCAGCAGAGCATCTCACGGCAATGTTTTCCCTTGTGAGGCCTCCAGTCGACGCCCATCCAATAGCAGAAATGCCGCAGTGGCTTATCAATGCCCCCTGCTGCATGATGGAGGATGGTGCCATCTCGGACTTGCCTCTTGAGCCTGATACGAGTGGCTCCAGAGGCCTCTGACACAAATTTGCTCCCCGATTGGTTCCCTCAGCGGGTAGAGCAGGTGAAGCGTCTGATCACGGGTCGCTCGACGGGCCCGAGTCACCAATTCCCTGTTCAGGGGTTGCCAAGACTACCCGCCTCTTGGACGGAAGTTCCTTGATTACTTCCTGTTAGTCCTCGGCTCACCCGTTTCCGTGCGGATCGGGATGGCTCAGCCGCTTCAGAAACGGGGCAAGCCACCATGCCGAAAGGGATGATTGGGTGAGAAGGAGGAGAGGAGAGGGACGCGCACACTACGGCGAGTTGTTGGTGTTGCACGCATGCAACCTCCGTTAGTCTCGCTGTTGTGGGATCATGAGACGTTCATGACAGCATCTCGAGCTCTCTGAATGGCTCAAAAGGTTCCTGGCTGTGACGATCAACATGTGCGGGCGCAGCGTCGAGCTCCATCACGGTCAGACGGAAGAGTTAATGCTGCCGGAAGCTCCCATCCCGATGCTGTCTGACCAACTAGAGATGACCTGTCGGTCGTGAACAGCACAACAGCCATCAAGACCTGCCTCATCTGGCATCTCCGAGAACTCTGCCTTGCCAGCGAGTGGCGTGGATCCCTGATGATGTGCGAGAAGATGAAGCGGGGAAGGAATCAGCTGTCCAGCACAGCTGCAGCGGTGTGGCCCGGCAGTGAAGTGATTGGCACAAAGGAGAAGCCGTTACATGTCTGCCTCCTCCATCCGACCATCTTGGAGAACAAGGGGAGATAGCAGGAAGACACCGGGTTGGGCTCCTGCAGGCCATGGGACTCGAGTGGTCCAGCTGCGAGCATATAAGCTGGACAATGCCCGCCCATCTTCAGCTTCATCGCACTGCCAGAGCAACCCCTTATCTCTTGATTTCCAAACACACGGCAACACCAACATGACATCGACAACTTCCGATGCCGGGCAACACAAGTCACGGCAAAGCTTGATTCCCCCTGGATCTCAAGCAGCCGCTGTATCTCTGTGCGATGAAGAGGCACTCTCGGCTCCTGGAGAATCCAAGGACACCGCCATTTGGATTTTCTCCGACGACTCTGATACAGAAGACGAAGACGAAGAGGGTCAAGTTTTCGACGACTCGCAATCATGCACAACACCTACGACCAGCATCGCAGACCATTTGGGTAAGATTTTTTAACACTATCATCCTTTGGCATAAGCTCTAACAGCCTGGTTATAGATAGCACGAGTACCAAACACAGTCCAATTGAGTCGGAGGCCGCCATCGGTGTGGACACTACGCCAACAGTATCTCCAGCTCTAGGAGAGGACGGCCCAGATTGGACACACAACTCACATATGAGTCCCCTTGCTGATTCTGAGCCGAATCAACAATGTCCTTATCAGACGAATCGCACGTCCGCTGGAGATGCGACGGCATGTACAGATGCCAGTTTTAACATCTCGCCTACTAGCCCTGGGAGTCAGCCACATCGGAGCGTGTCAGACGAACAACAGCTTGCCACCGGAGCCGCCAGCGAGCCGGACATTATGATGGTCGATGCTCTCTCTGACGGACGTTCCAGTAGTGGTGTAGAGAGTACTCCCACGTCCCCTTTGATGCACGCATACAGTCATATGGCTGCAGGCCTTGGAGATGTGGCTCACGCGCTGTTGCACGATAGCGAAGAGTGTGCGAGCACATCGCATGATGATGCCATTTCTGGAGTCCACACTCCATCCCCCGCGAAAAGCCTGTCACCCGAATCTCAACACGAGCAAGATTACAACCGCACCAGCTGCGAATCCAGCGATGCTGAGTCCGAGTCCTCAGAGGCTGAACCCGAATCGCCATTTGAAACCCGACTGTCTCCACTGTCTCCTCCATCCCAGGAGTTGTCGCCGCCGCGCCGTTCTCGTCGTAGATCCTCACATGCTCATGAAACGGTGCAAGATAAGGACAGAGATGTAGATACTGAGGGCTCTGGCAGTGAGGGTGACCTCGATATTCCGGAATGCGTGCGTGACGAGGACTATTATCCTTCAACAAATCAAGGACATGGCTCTGGAGACGACTCCGATGATGAACAGCATTGTCACAAACGTCGCAAGCCATCTCGACCTCCTTACAGCTCGGTTCGCAGTACCTCCACTAGTGTCCGGCATTCTCGCCGAAGGAAGCGACCCACAAGAGCTGTCGCACACACATTGAGGGAGCGTGACACGTCGGCACACGGCTTGTTGAGTCCAACAGCATCGCATGCAAGATCTGTTCCCCCTGATGCCACTGCGTTTCTTGCTCAGTTTCAGGAATGGCAGCTTGAGAATGTTTCAATGAAACGCATTATCGAAAATGGCAAGACTACATTTCAATTCCAGTTTGAGTGGCCCCTTTGCGCAAATCATCCGCATGCCACTAGTGTGAACCCCGATTCAACCCACTCGGCCGCTACGAAAAAAACAACCAAGCGAGCTCCAGCAAGACGGGCAAAGTATTCAGACGATGAAGATAACTTCCTCATACAACTGAAGGAAGAGGAGCAGCTTGGGTGGGCGGAGATTCGTCGGCGCTTTGCTCAACGTTTCCCCGAACGAGGCGGCTCGAGTCTGCAAGTGCACTACTGCACGAAACTCAAGTATCGTGAGAGAACTTAATATCATCATGCTCTCCTGGGTGGGAGACTTTTGAGATGGTTGGGATGTACCTTAAACGTGCCAAGAAGTGCTGCAATAAGTGGATATTACTTGGAGTTGTCAGCCGGTGCTCTGGAGGACATGTATGCCTCAATTCTACACCTGAGACAATAGCCCATACATAGCTTGATGCTTATAATAGATGTCATTTCGTTTGGCCGAATAGGAAACCGATGGGGTGTGACATAAGAACCCCGACGAATTGGCCATCATCGGATAATGTGGGTACTAGAACGGCCCGACACTCCTTGGTTATCCAGCGGGTGCATTTAGTACAGTCCGGCCCCGCTCGGGACCGGAATGAGCGCCCCGGACGGCCAGGAAACATTTATCGTCCGACGAGCAAGATTTATTTAACCGCAGCCGTCAGCCTCTGTCTCAACGTAAAATAAAGCATTATCCAAACAAGTCTATCCACAGAACGGCCGATGCTTTCCAAAGTTAAAGAAACCACAGATCACATGATTCCCATACTTGACTTATATGAAGAAATATGTGTATTTTATGTGATATGTAGAACGGGGTGCCATTCGACGGTCCCGTGTTTCGTCTAGCAGTGACGAATTCCCCAGCAGCGTAAGACATATACCTGTTGCAGACTTTTACTGCCATCTCCTTTTACCTTTCTCTGCGTGGTGCGTGAGATATTCCACCTACACTGACGAGTCAATGTCTTGTTTGTTGCCAGAATGTTCAACTGATCGTATAGAATCAGGAGGAAGGGTTACGCGGGAACGGATTGATGTTCGTTCGTTGAGGTCCGGCAAACTCTCGGGCGGAGGTTCATTCATACTGCATGAGCCGCCCATTGGTGTGAGCTCAATCTGTGAGGCACTGGTTGTAGCAGGCTCGTTGCTAGAGCTCTCAGGAAGTCGGTAGGCTACCGTTGTGATTACCATGGAGAATACCCATTGGAGAGTCATCTGGCTTCGAAAGTACCCGAGAGTTGACAGTGGAAGTAAAAGTGCAGAGACAAGGAGAGTGATCAAGCCCAAACCTAACAGATGATCAGCCGTATGCTTCTGTATCCTGTTTCGGAATATGCCTCGAGACGATGCCCATATTGTACCCATAGCCGCAGCTTGTGAAGTGAATGGTAAGATATATGCCAGCTCGACGGGGGTTGGGATTTGTGGAATCAATGTTATTATCAAAATCAAAGTAAATTCAACACACACAAGTGCTGCAGACGATTTCCACCATATCTCGTTCCCTAGGACTGCGAATGTATAGATGATCGTGATAATCTATGTTGTGATCTTAGAGCGTGCAATAATTATCTTACAGACTTTGACTGACCTGGATGACTGCCACTCCCCAAAAGGATGTTGTAGCCAAAATTGTATTTATAGATCTCGCAAGTTGCCGAGGAAGTTCGACCGTATTATAGTGTTGTAGAGAAAATAGAACCATGGCTGTCAAGTGGAACGCAGTCCATACCGCTATCAGGTATAAGAGATGCTTCTCCTTTGACCATGGGGCATTGAACTTGATAACAACGAATAGTACGAGGCAAAATAAAGAGAGATTAGACATGAGATACATGTCGTTAATCTCGTAAAGTGAAGAAGTTGCCATGGTTTATCAATTATGTGAGCAAAAAGGAACTCGGTTATGAGAAAACTGCTTGGGAAGGGTTGGGAAGGCCGTATTTATGCTTGCGACCCAACACCGTAATGAGGAGAAACTCCACCACACCAGATAACGCGTGATTAATGAGACAAAAGGACCAAAACGATGATGGTTACATCCGTCCGCTCCCCCGGTAGTTGATCAGTTTCAGGGGTCAGTGTCATGATGGCCAAACAGTCCAAGAAGCCATCGTGATGCTCAGCTATATCACGCACCAACCGGGGAGGGGGGCCAGGTCACATTCCAAAATAGTTCCTTGGAGAGAACTTATCCATTGACCTGATTACAGAGTAACGATCGTGGTGCTGCTAAAACATCCTAGTGGACAATTGAAGAGTAATGAGTGTGGCGGCATTGCTTAAGCTTCATGACAAGACTAAATACAGTAAGGAATGACAAACGCCTCCTCCGCCTCTGTTTTGTCGTCTCATCCTAACCATGCTGATTCTTACGACCACCCTTCGACGCTTCTTTCTTGACCTTCTTTTCCTGAAGGAGATTATCCACCCATTGGCTGCAGTTATCTATTGCAGCAGCCGGGCAATGCCTGTATTGCAGAAGGTACGACATGATCTCTGCTGGGCTAAATCCATACTCTGGCACCTTTACAGCAAAAGCTTCCGCTTGTCTCTCAACCTTTTCGTCGTATCTCTCATGTTGACTAACCTCCGTAGTGTTTCTTTTCAGCTGCCCGAACATGAAGCGGTAGATCTCTTTGGCGATGCCTCTATCAGCAAGCTGGAACTCGATCTTCCTGTCAATTCGACCAGGTCGCGTCAGTGCCTGATCCAATTTTTTGGGATGATTAGTTGTCATAACGAGAACTCGATCTTCCTGGGATGCAACACCATCGAGGACGTTCAGCAGGCCTGAAAGAGTCACCTCTTTGCTTCGTGGCCTTGTGTATGTGTCACTGACCGAATCCTCTGAGCTAGAGTCCCTAGAGCATGCGGATCCTGCTGCGTCAATGTCTTCTAACAAGACAACGCATCTGTCTGGGAGCCCAGCAAATAGGCTCTTCAGCATTTGATCGTTTGCACCGGGGATGCTGACGACGTAGATATCCATATCCAATTCGCCAGCAATCGACAAGCTGAAGCTCGACTTTCCGGTTCCTGGTGGGCCATATAATAGATATCCTCGTTTATAGGGGATGGAGTGTTCAGAGTACCAACGTCTGGTTTGAGGGTCGAGAAATTCTCTCACGTCTCTGATAAGAGGCCCCTTTTGCTCTTCATCGAGAATTACTGTCGAAAGGGGCCGAGCAGTCACTGCTTTCTCCTTCCTCCAGCAACCCTCGCGGTGCCCATAGATGGTCGTCTTGTTCTTAGATTCTTTGAGGTATTCAAGTCGACAGTCGTCCAATAGATCTTTCACGATCCCTGAAGATCGCCCCATACAGGTGATGGAGATCTGCTCCTCTTTATGGAAGCCAACATCCACCCGTGTAGTCTGGTAATATAGCAAATTGTTCTTGTACCGGAAGTAAAATTTGCCTTCCCAAGGAGCGTATCGGAGGGCTTTTTTGGTAGAGCTGCCATTGCCATGGGATGCTTTTGGCCTTGTTTGGACTTTGACGAGAATGGACCGAGCAGCATTCTCCAATCCCTGGGATGAGATCCAGCATTGTATCATGTCGAATGTTTCGTCGGAACGTTCGATGTGGATCGTCGATGCTTGCACAGGTGAGCCCAGGTTCTATAAATTCGTTTTTAAGGACTTACTGAAGTGTTCAAGGAACCAATATTTCAATTCAAATACATATGGTTTCAAGAACACAGCCAGGGCAAAGAGGCACATCAATTGAGCGTAGCCATTCAAGTTACCACTGAGGGCCTGATTGGCGGCGCTGGTGATGTTGGTGAAGCCAGGGAGAAAAAGGTCCAATACGGACATTTGTTGGGGCAGTGATCCGAAGTTGAAAGGAGGGCTAAGGTTACTGAAGAGCGTCATGACGAAGTATAAGAGCGAAAGTTTGCAAAGTAATGAGTCTTGGAAGTGAGTGATGGGGTGAAAGGAAAGAAAGCAGGCACCATCTCAGGGACAAGATCAATGTTCTTATCTCTTTCAGAGTTCCCTCAACTGGCCAGCTGCCATCCATACAGGCCGCGGCGTCAACAATGCAGATGTGATACTGTTGGTTTCGCAGTGTCGGATCCCCGGCTAAAGAACTAACTAAATCCCAGGATGAGGTTACCAGGGAGTCCGCATTCTACAATATACGTCCAGGCCCTACGTTGAGAGACCGTTGATATGTTTGGTCGAAAGGTCAAAGGGACATCTGCACGCATCTCAAATATTGGCTAGTAAGGATGGGGTGGCGCGAAGTCAATCCCCGTGCTCCATACTCCTCAAACGAACGGCTTGCGATGCGATCCATGTCTAGGTAGTACAATTGATGAGCCGAGATGGAAACAGGCTGAGGGATCAACAGCGCTGATGTGAAGGCCGCATGAAGCGCGACCAGGCGCTGTATACACGCAACTATCTGTACGAAAGCACGGTCATGGCGAGATGCACTGCAAGAGCCATCAACCTACAAACCATCAAAAGCAGTTCGTTCTCCTATTTTGCTTTAGTCCGACTTTATTGTGGTTGCGCGTGGGTCTAGGCCGAAACTGCATCACTCACGACGCCGCGGGTATCGCAATCACATCCTATTGGATGATCGCTTGCCAAGCGATCCACGATAAATTTCGCGGGAATGGCCGTCCCGGCCCCGCGTAAGCACCTGGGTGCCCAGATGCCCAAGTGCCCAGGTGCCCAGGTGCTTTATGGCCTTGGTGCCTTGGTGCCTAAGGCGTCTATGCATGGGTTAGTACAGAGAAGTCAGGCATCATTTTGTGGAAGGAAACCAGTTTCTCAATTTCACTCCCCTTGCCACGATGGTACAAGATTTTGTTCAGTGCTTCATATGCTCCACCCAGTTCTCAAATCATGAGCTTTGTATTGAGCATTCGCGACTTTATCAAGTAAGCAGAGAACGTAAACACCCACTACAGGCTGGTTTTAACAGATAACAGTCTGAAATAATATCATTGCTTGCAAAGGGGAAAGAGCTTGTAACGCGGGCTCTGGGGCCTGATCTCTCGGTCGAAATCACGGCGCTGCTTGCTAGAGCGCAAGATCTTCTTTTGCACCGCGGTTCACTCACAAAACCCTTTGCGCCGCTCGATGATGTTGATCGGCAAAGTCAACCCGCAGCCAGCGGTGGGCATCAAGGCACGGCTCTTCTTGGCTGGGAGAACGAAGCCATACCAGCCACAGTTGAGGCAGAACCAAACGGCCAAGGCAATGCAACACGCGGCACTACAAGAATTCAATGTCCTCACAAAGACTGCGATGATGAAGAACAGACCTTCTCAAGACCACAAGACCTTGATCGACACTATGCTCTACGTATGGAGCCCGTCGTGCAATGGCCCCTCGTGTCGTCGCTGACCAGCGCACAGATTATGAACATGGTGTCCAGTGCAAGTTTTGTGACAGTCACATTACTGCGAAAGAAGCCATGACTCATACCTGCGTGAATGCCGCGCCTTCCCAAATCACGCTCATCAAGAGGCAGCGCAGAACATGGCGCAGAAGATTGCGCGAGGATGTGAAGAAGGCTCAATTGTTGAAGAACAGTGTCGAGCAACCCAGCCATGTCGCCAGATCATCCTCACGCGGAGAAAAGTCAGCAGGTCGAAGTGATTATCCAAGAGACACCATGATCACTGCTCCGGCCGATCTCATATCTAGTGCTGCCAACCCAGAAGGGTCGACACCGAATGCCACACTCCCGCCGCCCCAGGAAACTTCATCACTCACATCCATTATCACTCCCAAGCAAACTGCTCTACCGATTGGAACGGATGACCTATCAATAGATCATTTCCTGACTCAAGCTCCCATATATTCCCTGAACCCATTTCCACAGCTCGAGCCAGACCAGGCAGCAGAGCCTCCACTGACTCACGCCTCAATTTGTGCGGAAGGTTTGTTCGCCGCGAACTGGCAAGGGCAGGCCCGGTTAGGCCTCACTGAACAGATCGATGCCCCAATCGATGCCCCAATCTACTCATTGGCATCACTCGCTCACTCTCCGTCTATGCATGCGGAGCTAAACGCGCAAATGCTATGGGATGCGATGCAACCGGGACCGATGTAAAATGCCAAGCTGCGTCTACATATAATGCGCATACTACTTCTCCAAACACGAACCTAATACAATCCATTGGTGGTTCTTATTTGGTCGTGGTATCTTGGCTTGCGGTTTTATTCTTTAAATCGTAAATGATTGTCGAGCCTTGGATGATACGAAATGAATGTCGTCGGTCGTGTAATATTATACAACTACGTCAGTGTTTTGCAATAACATCCGAGAAGTAGACTTACAATCCACCAGCTACCATTTGAACTGGGACAGGACATCCTCTCTGCTTCAGAGCAGGTTTGGGAACCTCAATGAAGCCATTCGAGGCTGGAGCGCCCGTTAAGCGGCCCGACCCTGGGGAATCCAAGTGAGAGTTTTCAGTCAACTCCGCCTGGGATCCAGGACTGAGAAGATGAACGATGATACGATCTTTTTGACCAGATTCCAACGACAAGACGAAGTAATGATGGGGGTCGGGACCGAGGGTAGTACACAATCGTACATCAAGTCGGTCGAGATATGGGTCAAGGATCGGTCGCACACGCTAGTCAGAGTTAGAGGGGAACATCCAAGTGTATACAATTCGCTGACCGGGTTTTCAAGCAGTCTGAGCTTTGCAATGGACAGGCCGTCGATGCTCTCAGCAATCCCCCGCTTCTCCAGCTCGGGGACCAAACTTCCTATCGTTGCATCCTGCTCGTAGATGTAACCGTGATTCGCGTAGAAGTCGACGGGCTCGCCCGCGCAAAGCTGTGATGAAGCCATCAGACAAGCCAGAGGAATTTGGAAGACAACCACTTGATGATCCTAAGAGTCGAAAGATTGGGCCACCAGTAGTGAGGGGCAAAGTCAGTGGATGAAGCACGTGATGCGCCATGAGCGTAAAAACCTTTTTCCGGGACAATAGTCCCTCATTTGCGATTTGGATATGCCGTCTACCGCGTAAATGAATCAGGTCTTTGGGCGAATGCCTCAATTTCTGCCCAACCTAAACATCAATCGCTTTCAACTCAAAGCGCTTCTTTCCTCAAGAAAGTTACAGCACATATATCCCGCAGTCTGGTACCCAAGCTCCGCTATATGAAACAAAAAGAAGCTTGCTAACTTATATTAGTTGAAAAGTCGGCTGATACATGAACACGATGACCGAGTGTCCCAGTTGTGGAGGCTCCGGCATGCGGGGAAACTTCATCTGTGGCAGGTGCAGTGGCTCTGGAGAAATATCGGTGTCATCAGCCCAGAATTCCGCCCTAGGGGTTGAGCCTGGTGTAGCTGGTTGTTTTCGTTCCATATGGCTGAGATATGGATTATTTTAGTAGGGGGATGATGATGCTTGAGAGCAATGTATATGAAACTGTATGCTAGTGTAGACCACGGCTTTTCGATTTGCTGCCAAACCCGCCCACGTTCAGTATCTGATCATGATGTCACGATTCGTCTCGGGCCATTAACCCCACTGACGGATATAACCCGGGAACTCAGTGCCAAGGTGCCAAAGTGCCAAGGTGCCAAGGTGCCAAGGTGCCAAAGTGCCAAAGTGCCAACCAGGCTCGGTCGCATGGCGTGATATGCAACCCGTGCGGGGTTCCCGTTCAGTTCGAAAGAGCCAAGAGCGGTGCCAAGACGAGACGCCCTTGCAACCCAGCTCAGTGACTCAACCCCGGACAAGGCAGTCACCCATTCAGCGACGGGGTGGATGTGATTTCCCAGCGCTTAGATGACGCGAGTAGTAACGCCGAATGGGTTGCGTCGGGGAGCAGGGCTGTGTGATATTGCTTAGCTGTCAGGCTTTAGCTCCAACGGAGTCCCTCATCACTTCCGTCAACCTTCCGCCTTGGGATGGATCACGCAGCGTGTTTGTGCAGCCACTGCAACTGAAGAAAGCATCGATCGAGGCAGGGATTATCAGCCAACCATTAGCCGCTCAAACAGTTCGCTGGGTAATTCAGTTCGCAGTTTTTGCTGCAAATGTCAGTGCATGGTGCGTGGAGTTCACGCTG
>JAAOAT010000985.1:0-19068 GCA_013186855.1 Fusarium ramigenum | reverse complement strand
ACCGCAGCTCGTCAAAGCAGACGGAACAGCAACAACAAGCCATAGAGAGCAAGCCGAAGAACTGCTGGCGAAGTTCTTCCCGCCATTGCCAGACAATATCGAAGACGAAGGACCGCGGCAACAAAGAGCCCCAGTAACGATGCCCGACCTGACTATGGAAGAAGTGGAACGTCAGCTGTGGGCGACAAAATCATGGAAGGCACCAGGAGAAGACGGGCTACTACCAACGATCGTCTGGAAGCAAGTCTGGCCGTCGGTGAAACATGATGTCCTCGCCATCTTTCAGGCATCACTGAAGGAAGGCGTGATACCAGACCAGTGGAGACATGCTCGAATCATCCCACTCAAGAAGCCAGGTAAAGATGATTACACGATTGCGAAAGCGTGGAGACCAATCTCGCTTCTCGCTACGCTGGATAAGGTGTTAGAGTCGGTAGTTGCTGAGAGGATCTCCCACGCGGTAGAGACTTACGGACTTCTTCCGACCAACCATTTCGGTGCGCGGAAGCAGCGATCAGCAGAGCAAGCCCTCATACTCCTACAAGAGCACATCTTCTCGGCTTGGCGTTCACGCCATGTCGTGAGCCTCGTCAGTTTCGACGTGAAAGGCGCGTACAATGGTGTGTGCAAAGAGAGATTGCTGCAGCGGATGAAGGCGAGAGGGATCCCCGAGGATCTCTTGCGCTGGATCGATGCCTTTTGTTCAGAGCGAACTGCGACCATTGTAATCAATGGCCAAAGTTCCGAAAGCGAACCTCTACCACAAGCAGGGCTTCCGCAGGGGTCGCCCTTGTCGCCGATACTGTTTCTGTTCTTCAACGCAGACCTAGTGCAGACTCAGATCGATAGGAATGGCGGGGCCATCGCCTTCGTCGACGACTACACGGCGTGGGTGTCGGGACCGACAGCCCAGAGCAACCGGAGAGGGGTACAAGCGGTCATTAATAAAGCTCTTGACTGGGAGAGACGCAGCGGCGCGACATTTGAGGCGGAAAAGACGGCAATCATACATTTCACTAGGTACACAGGCAGAGTAGACTCGGAACCTTTCACCATCAAGGGCGAGAAAGTTGTCCCAACGGATCAGGTCAAGATTCTTGGGGTGGTCATGGACTCGCGCCTTCACTACAAGCAACACATCGCAAGGGCAGCGACAAAGGGTTTAGAAGCGGCGATGGAATTGAGACGATTGAAGGGAATGGCCCCCTCGACAACGAGACAGCTTTTTACAGCTATGGTGGCTCCTGTGGTAGACTACGCCTCCAATGTCTGGATGCATGCGTGCAAGACGGCGTCGGCATATGCCGTTCATCGAGTTCAAAGGGTAGGAGCGCAGGCCATCATAGGGTCCTTCACAAGTGTGGCGACAGCAGTAGCTGAGGCGGAAGCTCACATAGCGACCATTTACGAACGGTTTTGGAGACGAGCAAGTAAACTTTGGGTGGACATACACACCCTCCCACGGACAAATCCGGTCCGAAATCTCTTGCGAGGGATCAAAGCTTTCCGGAGATTCATATCTCCGCTTAGGCGCATCGCGGACGTATGCAGAGAGCTACCGAGAGATACCATGGAGATCATCCAGCCGTTCGCCCTCGCCCCGTGGGAAGAACGCATGCAAGCCACGTTGGGCGGACAGGAAGGGGAGGAAGACGACAAGATCAAAGAATTAGCCAAAGCAGGATGGGCAGTAAGAATAGCGACAAGCAGCTCGGCAAGAAACGATCTGGTCGGCATGGGAGGGACCGTTCGAATCCCCATATCCTTAGCGAGAGCCGGCAAGATCATCGAGACCTTCTCGGTCACGCTAGGGACGACGGAAGAACACAACCCGTACACCGCCGAACTAGCAGCCATCGCTCGTGGTCTCAAATATCTGCCAGAGATGAAGTATCGGGTTGTAGTGATTTTGACGAGTAACAGATCGGCGGCACAAGCTATAGGCAACCCTCGCCAGCAATCGGGCCAGGGGCACATTCGGGAGATATACGATGCTATAGAAAAGCTTAAAAGAGACGGGAATAGAATCAGGCTCATCTGGCTACCATTTGACAGTGAGCTCGAAATCCAGAGGATAGCCAAAATGTCAGCCCGCCACGCAACAGAGCCGTACGTCACACCACGCATAGGAACAAGCAAAGCAAAGACGACAATTCTCAGTCGAACGAGAGCAGACTTGCGAAGGGAGAGGAAACTACCAGACGGAGTTGGCAGACATTCGAGAAAGGTCGACTCAGCTCTGCCTGGTAAACATACTCGGCTACTGTACGACCAGCTACCGTGGAAGGAAGCCAGCGTGCTGGCACAACTCAGGACCGGAATGGCACGACTGAACGGCTACCTGTATCGAATTGGAGCAGCAGCGACCGATGAATGCCCATGCGGGCAAGCAAAAGAAACGGTAGAGCACTTCCTCTTCCGATGTGTAAAATGGATGGCACAGCGCAAGGAGATGATGCTTCAATGCGTAGAGGAAAAGCGCGGCAACCTCTCCTTTCATTTGGGGGGCAAAGCTGCATCAGATGGACAAAAATGGACACCGAACATGGAAGCAGTACGAGCCACAATCAGGTTCGCAATCGCCACAGGTCACCTGGAACAGAGATGACAACCACAACACCACTAACTCATCGGCCATAAACTTATACCACTAACGACTGCCCCGTGCAACCAGAAGCAGGCACCGCTTCAGCCGCCGAAGATAGGAAACTGAACACTTGGAGGAATTAGGCTTCAAGTTGACTTGCTACTACTAACAACTACGGGGATCAAGGAGATAAGCGATAATTAGGCTGGAAAGAACAAGAAAAGAACTGCAAGGGCTTGGCGAGATCAAGGCAATAAATAGCGAGATGTATGTATTTTTAACTCATAGAGCCCTCTGGGCAGTGGCCTACCGGGCGTAATAGACTTGTGTGTGTGTACGCCAGTCACGAGCCACGTCTAAATGCAATTGCGGTCCCAAAACTTCTGTCCTTGAGGCATCCTCCCATGCCGTAATCCTGAAGTCACCTCTCTGAGGCGGCCATGGAAACAGGTAGTCGCCACTACATGCCTCGAGCGTCTATTACAGAGGATGGCATTATTAAAGAGATATTAGATATCACAGATAACGACCTCTTCCATAGCCAAGCCGCCTAGAAGCATAATATCCCTCAGCCACCTCTTTCGGACTGATTAAGAGGTATACCATCAAAGTCTGAGGTCCCGTTGCTTGATCGTGGCCTGTTGTTGCAAGGCTTTGCATGCCTTTTGAGCCCGGATGGCCTGCGCAAGCTACTCACTAATCATGATGGCGTTGTTAGTAATTATCTTTTCCTCGTGCTTTAGGTTTTGCAACCGCAACGTGCTTGTCTTGATGTCTCGACGGAGACCGCTAATAGCCGTTTCCTGGTCATGGCTTTGGGTGCTAGTTGTTTCCCGAGGGCGGTCCTCTGGAATCCCGAATGTGCGCGAGACGCCCCTGAATTTCACCAGAAGGACGCGGAGAATAGAGGTCCCTATGGCATGAAAGAGTTTGCGCAGGCCTATGGGGTAAGTCACGGCCATGGCCTCGAATATTTGACTGAGTTGCTGTTGTAGCCAGCCTGGCCATGATGTCGACTTGGCATGCTTCTGCTCCTGCATCTGGGCATAAGAGTTTTTCATTCTTTGTAAGTTCTCCTGCTCGGTGTAAATTTGATTCTGCAGCGCCAAAATCTCAACACGAAAGTCCGTGTTGAGCTCGGGGGCTTGAGTTCCCTTGCTTGCATGGTCTTGAATGGCTGCCTCCAAAGACGCGACAGCCTCTTCCGCCTCATCTTCGAGTCGTTTCTGTGTCCGGTTCAGATCTTCGAGTCGTCGTTCATTGTATTCTATCGTCCGGACCAAACCTTCTAGCTTACCGTCCACGTTGTTCATGTCTGCATCGATGTCCTTGAGCAGCAGCCTCGACACATGCCCGCACTGATCTAATATCGATAGACCGAGCGATGCCTCGATCAGATCGCGCCGCTGCGTTGGTGTCGAGTTCAAAAAGCTTGCTGCACTCTCGTGACTCAGCACGACCGTCCTAACGTAAGTCTCGTAGTCGATGCCAAGCAGCTCGTTAATGGCCGCCTGCGTTGTGCGCGCGTCTGGGTGCTCGAGCTGCGGCTGCGACTCACCATACAGCGAGATGACGACACGGTTCTTATGGATCTTGTGCTTGCGATATCGTTCAATGGCGTATCCGTTGGCGAACTCCAGGTTGACGGAGCAGTCCTTGCCTATATTGTCGTTGACGACGTCATTGGCTGCTAGCCCGCCACGAATGCACCGCCCGAACTGACACCACGCCATGGCCTCGACGAGCGTGCTCTTACCGGAGCCATTGTCGCCGACCAGGAAGGTCAATCCGCGTGGGAGGTCTTGTCGGAAGTCGATCTCGATGGTGTTCTGCACGCCGAGGAAGTTGGTGATTGTGAGCATGCCAGGCTCGGCGACGAAGACGTGGGTAGAGGGCCCTGCCAGCTCAGTGGCGGTTCTTGTGCCGACTACTTGAGATGACCCATCCAGGAAATCTCGGTAGTTAACCTTGTCCTCGCCATCCGCCATCCTGGTCAGTAATCTCGCAGGAGACTTGGATCATGCGTTGGCCAACCCGCACCAACTCATCCCGTCGCAAGAGAAGAGACTCATCCAGATCCAGCGACTCGGCATATTCGCGAGCCTCTGTGGCGAGGTCGAGCTTTTCAGGCCGAGGCAGGGCTGCCGTCAGATCAATCAAATCAGATTGGGACCCAAATCTGATCTAAACTGATAGTTCACCATTCGAATCTGATCTGATCTGATTGATTGATTGATATCTGGTATATCATAGCTCACGTGAAGCTTCCCTCGGCCTCATGACCCTACCGTCGGATTCTAATTGGCCTGGTAACTCGAGTACAGGCCTCCGAGAGTAACACATCCTCCCCTGACCCAGTTCTTCAGTAGCTGGATCGACTCAATGCTCGATCCAAGTAGAGAATGTCGCTGCGAGCTGACAGTGAGCTTCGCAAGACTGAATGCCCTCTCGCAGTCGGTTGACATGGCCGGAATAGCAAGAACATCCAGTGCAAACCTACTCAAACGTGGGAAAGCATTGCTATGGTCAATCCACCAACGAATGGGGTCATCTACCTGTTTTGGTTCGAGCCTGTAATACCGTTCAAGTTCACTGCCTGTTGCTGAGAGTTTAGGTTGCCGGCTTTTTATCCACTGCTCAAACCTACTTTGCTCAGGTCGGGGCGTCAACGAGGGCGTGATGAAGGCACTCTCAGAGACATCATCGTCATTTCTCGAATACCAACGCTCAAAATAGACTTTGATGCCGTCCTTTGCATCCCGAAGCCATTGTAGCTGTTCTGGGGAAGTCCAGTTGGTCTCCAGCCACCGGAGGCCAAGATCCGGATTCAGAACAACAGAAGCTGCAAACAGAGGCGACCGTCCGAGGAGAGTATAGTACTCGTTCAGCTTAATCCAAGCATTATTTATACTTGCCCTAATACTAGCGCGCTCCTGACCCTCCATACTGGCAATATTGCTCACCGAACGAGCATCGTCGTGCAGGTAGTCTTCTCGAGAATGTACAGGAAGCGCATCTTCATTAAACTGTGAGTTGGCGGGTGGGCGAGCTGGAAGAGTCGTTTCGCGACGGCGGCGCAATGGTGTAATTTCGTATCCTTGAAGTCGTGATGGTAATCGTGACTGCCGTGAGGGTCGCTCCCGGATTTGTCCGACTGTCGGTTGCCGCGAAAGTGTTGGTGTCACACCCATGGCCGGTCCAGCTTCCTCCCCCTGGGTTGTATACCTTTCTTCCGCAGCCGGATCAGCAGTTTGATCCTCATAGAGAACCCTCCAGTCTTCGAGATGTTCTAGGACAAACTCCATTCCTGTCATGACTTCCCAGAGCCGGCCGTGACCCCCGCTTGTACCCCATCCCTGTGTTCTCATCGTCATATTGTAGACCGGCTCCAAGATATGACTAACTTCCCTGAGGACCTTCCAGTCATCAGACGTCAGAACATCAGCCGTGGGAACCCTTTTTGAGGCGTCTGCTTCTAGCCCTAACTCCTGAATGAAGCTGTTGAGCTCAGACTGCTTGACTAAGGCACGCTCAATCATCATGTAAGTCGAGTTCCATCTCGTAGCGTTGTTCTGTATGACTTCGAGCTCGGCAGTTGATTCTTCTGCAAGCTTATATGTGTCTACCTCCTCCTGCTCCCTTGCATGTGCTTTGAAAGCTTCGGTGCGTTGCGGAGAGGCTCGGATGAACTTGACGATATTGTGAAGCTTCCCAACCGGACCCTTGGCTCGCCAATGTTCGAGGTCTTCTTCAACCCGCTCTAACATGTCATAAGCCTCAGACTGAAGTTCGAAAGAAGCTGCATCATCGCCGTAGAGGAAGGCTTGAGCAACAAGGTTTAGAATATGACCGAAACATCGCATCCTTCGTGCCTCCGTGTCCGCTCGAGTTATCGAGGCATCGAGAGTTGTGTAGAGGTTTCGCAAGCAAACATCATTACTGGCCGCATTATCACAGATCGAGACCCCGAGCTTACCATCGATACCCCAATCACGGACCACGTTCCTTATGGTGTAAGCGATGTTCTCGTCGGCGTGAGATCCGATCTGCCTCTTGAAAGCCAGCAGCCGGCTTTGATGTAAGTGTCTCCGATCGATACAGTGACCAAAAATGGAAATAAAAGCTAATCTGTTGGGAGAGGTCCAAAGGTCGAAGCTAAGATCTATCTGGGTAACAGTATTATTGAGTTCCTCCTTGATAGCCGCTTTCTTTGAAACGAGTATGTGTTCTAGATCTTTCTTAGTTGCAGTTCGACCCCAGGGCACCTGAGCATAAAGATCAGAGTCCAGCTGACGGAACAGCTCCTGCAGATAGGTACTCTCAAAGGTAGTAAAGGGGAGATTAGAATCAACGATATAACCAACAGAGAGCTCTCTAATCCGTGCCATCTTTGCTCGAGGAAGAAGGAAGGAAGAAGAGGCGGGCCGTTTCTTGGATGCATTTCTCTGGAGATCGATAACTGAAGAGTCACCAGATGAACCCGCTTCAAAGGTCTCGGTGATCCCATGAGCTCTAAGAACCGTTAGTGATAGCCCGGAAATGAGAAGTACCACGAACTTGAAAAGATGAGCTGATGCCGATGATGTCGACTGAGCATTAAAAAATCGCGGTGCACCCTTATCATCGCAGAGCCGGCAACACCAGATATCCCCACTGGACGTATTATCTTTCCTCAACTCTGCTAGGAACCAGCCATGGTTTCCAATCCAGCTTCGCCTGCCCCTACTTTTCCTCTTATCTAGAAGGCTTGCAATAACGAAACGTCGTTGGCCCCAAATGATCTTGCAAAGGTCATCAACGGACGAATCGGCAGTCGAGGCCAAAGCTAAAGCTGCATCATACTGCTTAGCGATGACCTTAGACCGGGACCCGAGACGAGAAAATGTGGGTGGTGGCGGCGATGACGAAGGGCTGCTAGCAAGGCTGCCTTTTATAGCGGTCTCCGACATTGTATGTTGCAATCAGCAGGGGCTTTAACAGATTGAAACCCATCAGCCAAGATATGCTTCCAAACATTGAAGGATGTGTTGGCTTCTCTGGCTAAGGCTGTGTCGTGCTGGGGCAAGAAGTAGGAAAAAGGGGTAACTTAACCAATTAATCTACCTTTAGATTGCTCTCCAGCCGAGCCCTGGGCGGCCTGGGGTTCAAAACCAGCCAATCGGCTCGACTCAGTCCTCTAGCACCATTGCTTCTTGGGGAAGTGCCCCACTCTACGGGACCGGAACATTTATGTTGGGGATATTTCGGGGCCGGAACATAAGGATGATCCGACGGTTCCAGGGTAGTCACCATCTTTTCTACAGATATCAGATATATCAGATACATAGATGCTTGTATCTGAATTGATTGATCTGTTAGAATGTGATATTTGATCTGAATTGATTGAATTGATTGATATATCTGATTGTTAATCTGATCTGACGGCAGCCCTGATCCCCTAGAACCTTTCCACTAGCAGAGTGGAGACCGCAGTGCTTACAAGACAGGCCTTTTTGTACGGAAAGGTACGGGTGACGTCGTGATCCGTGAGATCTGGGGGCCAAAGTGTCTGGATCTGGGAGGTTCAGTGAGGACAGGAGGGGCTTGAGGCCATGCCAAGCAGATCTGGCAATGCCATGCTTTTTGCAGTGCGTTTCCATCCAGGAAATATGGGGCTAAAATGCTAGACGATGATTGGTCAAAAACAGGAAACGCAATGCGTTTCTGCTAGTAATTCTTGAGTAAGGTCGAATTAGAGTTGCCGATACACAAGGCCGGAAATCTGGTGGAAGCCATAAAACGTTCCGCCCATCAGGTCCACCCGCCGTAATCCATGTCCTGTCGCGGTTAATCCCGAAGCCTAATCTGGCATCCACTTCTCCTTGGGCCTCTGTATTGCCCAGCTTTGGTTCGCTCTCGCTCGATTGTGACATACTAATGTCCGGAAAACCAAGACTGAAACGGCTTGTACTCGTGATTAACACCGAATGATCGTCAGTAAAAGATAAGACCTCAGTGAATTGGCTGGCATCAAAGCTCTTGACATTGTTACCCGTCGCCACCTTCCATATCTTGCTTTGAGTCTGTTTATATGTCTATCATTAAGCTACTCTATGTGACATAATCAATCAGCGAGTTAGCTACCAAGCGATAAGAGCAAAATATGTTGACCCCGCAATCCCGTCTTGGTAAACGATTTGGCCTAAATCTGAACCGCATGCGAATAACTATGTGAAATAATTAATATAGACGACTTAGCAACGTGCACGGGCAAGTTGCGTTGTATTCTGTCATGTTACCAGCGCGACTGCGCACAGTAGGCTTATATATTGTCAAAAATTGCTTCTCAAGTGCAACTGAAGCCAATCGGCTCGCTTATCAACTACTCTAGGTTTCCAAATTACTGTGTGGCTGAGCATTGGCATGTGACACTGCCGGCATGACTAAGTTGACTGATGAAATGTACTACTCCATGATAAGAAATGTAACGCCTTCTTCGTTTGTTTGAAACGTGCGCATGTTTTCCGCAGACGAAGACCTATATCGCCCAAATTTCCTCAGGCTGCAACTATCTAACCCTATCTTTCTGTAAATTTTAAACCAATGCTTCGCTGATGATCAGGATGGTGATGGGAATTGCCTCACAGAACTAAGGATGTTTTGATAGTTGAGTATCGGAACGGATAAATGATGGCCCTGATTGAGAGGAACAAACCTGATGCGGGAGGCCGACCAACACGCAGCTATTTCAGTCCCCAGTCCTGTGCAAACTTGTAGGCTTTTATTCAACTTTACGCCTCAGTCCTTGACGTGGCGAAATTGGATTACCCCATCCCTCTTTTACTTGGGAATTCAATAAGTGCATAGCCTTCGACGCAAGTATTACACAAGGTTACCCAACTAACTGGCTCATTCATACATTCACCTGATGGTTCTCCAAGCTCATGCCTTTCTGCTGCCCTTGGTGGAGTCTGGAAAGTACAGTGATTTTACTCTTCTTTGTAAAGGCCATGAATTCAAACTCCATCAAGTGATTGTTTGTCCGCAATCACCGGTGCTGGCTGCTGCTCTATCTGGCTGCTTCCAAGTAGGACTCCAAACACCATCAGTGGGTTATTCACGCTCACTCTTTGGCTAGGAATCAACTTCTAAGATCATCACCGTTAACGAATTTGATCTTTCTACTGTCCAATCCATGATATCATTTCTCTACACGGGGGAGTATCAACTCAACTCCAAGGACATGGAAAGCTCCACTACAGACGATAAGCAACACCAGGACCAGGACGAAACTTCTTCTATTATTTCTAAGTCTGTCATGGATGATACTACCGAGAAACTGCTATGTCATGTGCGCATCAATAGAATTGCGGACTATTATAATATCGAAGCGCTGGCCCAACTTGCGAACTCAAAGGTGCAGACCATCTTTGAGGCAAACAAAGATGCTAAGGTTCTCCCTCCCGTCATCCAAGAGATTTCGACCTCAAACAGAGATGCTCAGCTTCGATGGATCGTTGCCTCAGCCACTGCGAAACGCATGGAAGAGCTGACTGATTTAAAGGCATTTCAAGACGTGGAATTTGAACATACGCTCTGTATCGAAACACTTTGGGCTAGCGGAAAACGAATACATCTGCTCCAACATGACCTTGACGTTATTGAGTCTCAGGCTGTAATGTTTGAGTCCGCACATGAACAGCTAACCAAGGACATGGGCAAATGTATGGATTTGTTAAAGGAAACGCACGCCTGCCGTCATTGTTCCAAAGAATTTGGCTGCTATTTCGAGGAATCGGACTTAGGAGAGTCTTCGTATATGCTGCGCTGCAGGGCTTGTCGCTGTCGACACTCTTAAAATGTAGCTGCGCGAGCAAGCCGATTGTGTATTGACTTCAAGAAATTTAAGAGTTCTTGGTACGGTCTTGAAAATATTTCCTGTTTCACACTATCCCTTCTCAGACCTCATTCACTCGGTTCCCTGTTAAGAATTTTCTTTCCAACTTTTCTTTTGCCATATCTATTCTGTTAATAATAATAAGCCTCTGTTTGGAATATACTCTGTCATTTTTTCATTTTACTTATCAAAATATTCGCCCGGTAGAACCATTGTAGCCCATTCTTTGATGAATTCTTAGAATTCGTCGCTTTTGTCCTTTCCTAACGCGCTCATGACCTTTAACCCTGCTGACTGCCTGCACTCTCTGATCTTTTTCTACTTTTCTTTCTTGACCAACCGTTCTCTGTACCTTAATCGCCCTTGTTCAGATAGGATATGCAAAAGCTCCAATTTTTCATCTCCCTGTACTTTCTATCCCTGATCACGTAAATCGCGAATCGCCATTTCGATATCCACACGAATTCTCTTGATGCACTCACTGTACTCTTTGGCCTGTAAGACATCGGTCAGTTTGGCTGTCTTATCCAGAAATTCCTCCGTCTTATACCAGTCGATGCGTATGCGCTTGACTTCCGTATCCTCATTATCGTCCACTGACTCTAGGAGCTCTTTGCTGCGCTCTGTGTTGAGGGCAAACTGTGTAACAGTGAGCTGGTCTGGAGTGCTACGATATTGATTGAAGTCACCCTGCGCCAGAGATCACATGGACTGACCTTAGAAGTTTACGACTGATTGCAGCTCCATTAATTACCTGTGATCTATATCAACATTACGAGTAGCAGTAAATCACATCAACTATAAACTGTGTACAGTCTGACGAAACAAGACGTCTTGCCGTTAGCTAAAACAGCCATAGAGACTCAAGACCACGACAAACCAGGATCATAGTCCATCGCACAGCTGTGTCTGCTCTTCAAGTGACTCCACATTGCTTCGTCGGAATCAAAACTGTGATGATCTTTCAGCTCAGTGCCGCAATCAAGCCGGTGACGCCTTACGTCTTGCACAATCCAATGGCTAAGCTAACGCGGGCCCGATCTAGTGTGATCCTCCAGAATGTTGATGCTCGATCGACTCTCGACCAATTACCACTTGCGCACGGTGCCTCTTTCGACTCCAGGCAGGAGAACAACCCGACATGCTTGCCTGATACGCTTGAGAACCCTACCCAAGAACTATAAGGAAGAACGTGTAGATTAGTCAGCCTTTGTCATTAGGCGAAAGCGCTCAGGAGGTATATCGCTTTGCGCCACCAAAGTAAAGCTATCTGTGAAGGTTGCGATAAAGGAACGAACCTGCCAATGAGAAGGTCCATTACATACTTTTAGTAAAAGAAAACCGGTGGGGGATTGAAGATACTGTCCCTCTTTCAGTGAAAGAGGAACTAGCAGGGTATAAGCCAATGAGAGAGTTAGAATTTCCTCTTTCAGTGAAATTAAGACGAACAATAAGGATGTAGTAGGTTTCTTGCTCGAGATTGGCTATCTCCTCACCACCTCCTCGCCGCCTCAAGAGTACTGCTTGACTCCCCGGAACTCTATCATTAACCCGAGCGCTATATTGACCTTCCCGATAAAGTCATTACAGTCTTTACATATCGCACGAGAAGCGAGAATCCTCCCTTTCTGAAGTCTCTCGGAGGGTTGGACTTTTTGAAGCTCGGTAAGCATATCTTGCTCGCAATCACTTTGCCGTGTACCGAGAGATAAACCTGACATTCCGAGGTCATCCACAGCCAAATCCGGAGGCAGGAATACATGCTTACTGATAAAGTAAGCAGTCAATTGCTTCTCTGCGTGACAAGCATTAAACTGCCCGGATCTGCCTTGATCTTTTTCATCTGCAGGCAGGTGGTGGCCAATGATTCGACAGAGGGGAAAAACCTCATCTGTCCATATTCTTCCCTCAATCTGAACATTAAGTTCCAGGTCTGACTGATGCTTCCAACCACTCATCGCAGCCACAGGAGGGAAGCCAGATCCGCCAATGGTGTCACCTCTGAAGAGGATGCCAATGGTCTTATATCTGTTGGGCACGTCAAAGTTGGCAAGTAAAGAGATGATACTCCTCCCATCACGTAGGGTTGTAAGGGCGAACCCGTTGAGATGTGAAAAGGTCGCTGTGTTCCGACTTTCTCCCTCTACAACCTCACCAGAGAGCTCCCGAACGATTGCCATACGGTCCTGGTTTCTCTCGTGCGTCACCTCCTTATAGACTTGATGCTTGCCACCAGACCGGTCGTATCGTTCTTCGCTGTTCTCCCAAGTATCTGCAGCAAAGTCGATAGCGCGTAACCATTTCCCTTTTCGCATGCACATAATAGACTTGTCAGCTCCGTGGGAAAGTAAGCACTTCACATTTTCCAAACGTCCCCAGATAGCAGCTTCCATCAGCGGCGTTCGTCCGTCAACCGTTCTCGCATTCGGATCAGCACCAAAATCAAGGAGTAATTTGACCATTTCTGGATGCATCTCACAAGCGGCCATATGTAGTGCAGTTTCTCCGGATGTCGTGATTCTCTCTCTCTCAGTTTGAGTGGTCTCATGGTTTCCGTCCTGATCATCTTTGGTGATGTTTTGACTGGCATCACTTTCATCAATACTGGGATGACGATAAGCGAAAGCTTGTACACCATGGAGAAAAATGTCCTTTTCGTGAGAGGTTTCAAGATAGGAGCGAACAGTTTGGAGTCTGTCCATGATCATGTCGGAGACAGTTATCTCCAGTCTATTGACCCGCTTAACTTCGTGGATAGGCCCAACGCCGAGGCCAAAGAAGAGTAATTGTAGTCTATGACGGTGATATTCGTCCAACTCAACTTCTTCCTAACTTCTTCCTTTGCTTCAGTCCACTTGAGTCGGTCACTGACGTCCACCTTTGGTGCAGGGTCGAACTGCGCGAAGTAGCCAGGATGATAAAAGAAAACGTTCTTCTGCTGACGCGTGGCGGCGAATAGTTGACGACGAGGTTTGAGATATTGCTGGATAGATTTTGATGCAATGTTATCTGCCATGACCTTTTCGGTTTCCATGTGGAGCTATAGCATAAGCCGCGAGGTTGGTTGTCGATAATTGCTAATAACTTGAAATCGTTCAGTTTTGTTGTTTGTTTTGCGATTGCTAACGCGCATCCATCATATTTAAATTGCTTTCTATTATTGGACAATCGCTTTGATAGCCTCCACTTCTTCTCAGTTATCCCCCGGCCCTTACTGGTGAAGAACTTCTGACTAAGCAAAGATCACACGGCTAGACACGAATAATTTTCATCCGCCAAGACAGCCAATAAGCTTCCAGTCAATAGTGTTTTCACAAAACACGAAGTGCAGAAGCCACAAAATCTGGTAATGGATGCCATTACCAGTGGTAGCCAGCATGTTACGAAGTACAATCTATCCTTTGTTATAAGCGATAGCAGAGCACCTATCCACTGTAACCGCGTGTTGGACTTTTTGAACATAGCTAAGCATTACGTAGAGTTCCACGGTAATCACAGAATATTTGTTGTCTCGTGTAATAGACAAACATTTATCTACCCATTCCGAGCAATTATCCTTGAACACGGATGCTATAAAGCTTCTTGGCTCCCTTCGCAAGTATAGGAGTTCCCTTCAACGCTTATCGGGCTCCTCTCGAGGTACCAGACTCGACTCCTATTTACGTGGGCTATCCCGCTTCCCTCTGACTTGGATCCACCCTAATTCTGGTAGTAGTCTGTTGTTTACCGTGCGGCAAAAAGTTGCCTACCCTATAGTCTTTGAACAATACTCAAGAATTACTAGCAGAAACGCATTGCGTTTCCTGTTTTTGACCAATCACCGTCTAGCATTTTCTGCCTCATATTTCTCGGATGGAAACGCACTGCGTTTCTCGTACCGCACTAATGAAATCAGAAAACCTAAAACACGAACCGCGTCGCGTTTCCGTCGGCTGGCCCTTGTCCAGTTCAACAACTTGACTACTCCAGACCTAAACAACAATCATTACCATTGTCTACTGAAACTCACGTGTTTATCATCTTCCTATCTATTATACTTATATATGCTTAGTCACAATGGGCCCCATATGCTTGAAGTAACTCTGCCGGATGGAATACCCCGCACAAGAGACAACTGAACAATCAATCAACACATTTTTTGCTGCTGCTCATCACATTCATTAGCGTATCTTATTCTCGGGGCATAATTTTTTAACCCTTTAAGCACGCTAAGTGCGACACGAACTTCAAGAGCATTGACATCCGATACGCAATTCTGCCGCCTTATCATTTTCACCACCTATCGAAGTGGGGTGATCTGAGAGGCGCCGGCGTGGTTCATCATTGTTCCGGAGATGTCCCGTTGTTTTCTCGATCCCAACAGCAATTGAAACAAAGCAAAACTCGGCATTATCGACCAACTTAACATGATGGCGCCGCCCGCTCTTCCGCTCCATCGCCATCAATCATCTCTCGAAGGCATCATCGACTTCTCATCCCGACAACCTTTGTCTGAGTCCCATCGAGCCTCTGCTGTCCGTCGGTTTTATCACGTCATCAATCGTTTTGACAGTGAAGATGTGAAACGAGGTCAAGACCAATACGACAGAGTGAAACTTGTTCGCTTTACTTACGAGTATTCCACCAATCAGGAGTCCAAAGATAACGTCTTGATCGCTGTGTTTGAGTTTTTAAAACTACCTGTATCATCAGAAGAGGATATCGACTTTGAAGATGCCACATACCGAGAGCAGCTTAAGGCTCATCTGTATAAGTTCGCAGACTACCTAGTGGACAACTTCTTTCTTCCACGTATTTCTTCTTTCACGGCGACATCGTGTCTGATAGCTAACATTTCAGCAGTCAAAGCATCCACCAAAAAGACACCACAACCCACACCAGCATCTCACTCAGCTGTCATGAAAACCCAACGCCAGGGCCATATATTTTCTGGGACACCGGAGCGTCTAGCCAATCTAAGAGGTGCTTGTCTGATACGAGACCGCTATCGCTGTGTCATCTCACGTAGATTCGACTCAGCTGAGGCCTTAAAGCGTTCCCGCCGACCAGGTGGTTGGAATGAGGCTCTTGACCAGGACGGCGCTCCTCTGCTTGGCCAAAAATTCGCCCGTCTAGAGGTCGCACACATTATTCCACATTCTCTCACACAACTTAATTCCACTAGAGAGCTAGTACGTGTTCTTGGCTCGGTACCCTGCGCTCGCTAACTCTCCTTTAGAACCCTTCGAAAGTTGCCGCACTGGCAATACTTAATATGTTTGACAGCGGTGTGGCGTTCTTGATCGAGGGAGTTGGAATTGATCGCCCAGGCAATGCTTTGACGCTGAGCCATGATCTTCACATGTCCTTTGGTGACTTCCAGGTCTATTTCGAGGCTGTTGATGGGCAGCCACACACGTATCGTATAGATACATTCCTGCCACCTGGACTAGAAGAAAATGTTCCAGTCACTCGGACACTTTACCTCACTGAGGATAGGACGATCGATCCACCATTACCTCGGCTCCTTGCTGTTCATCGTGCCATCGCGCATATCCTACATCTTTCTGCAGCCGGCGAGTACATTGATCACATACTCTGGGATGCGGATGAGTATGGCATTCGCTCGGATGGATCAACTGAGCTGGATCGATTGGTGAAACTTCGGCTGGACGATTGGGCCCTTGGAAAAGTTCACGGTTGAATTGAGTTTTTGAATAGGTTCTTGAGACTTTGTAATGATTTATGATTTAGCTGGCGTATTACACAGATGCCTGAATTAGCAAGCAGTTCGACCTGGACCGCGAACGCGCACCTCCCTAAACAGAGAATTCAGAAAAGAAATACCCATTGGATATCTGGCTCCCGCCTCGCCGTCCTATCCCAGTTGGTCTCCCATTGAACACCCACTCAGTCATACCCTTGAGAAGGTATTCAGAATCAGCCTTGATGGCGACTGTACTAAGCTGTCCTTCACCCAACGCTCTGGTTCGTAATATCTCTGTTGCCTGTTCAAGTGCAAGAATACCGGCTCTCAGCTCTGCGACCTGGTTCGGCACCAGGATTCTGTTGAACGGGTCCTAGGGTCTCACGTTCAAGCAGGGATACTTTAAGATTACAACCGAAATGGTAAAACCTTTAAGGGTCAGAACTTGAACTAACACAACATGAATATACGAATCTGGATCAACGGACCGAATACACGTAATGTCTGACAAGTTCAAAGCCACTCCACGAAAATCTATATATGGATTCACTTATAGATCTTTATCAAATATACTCCATTCTACTCTACTGTGCGCAGTCGTGGTGGTAATTCGACGAAATACAACAAAAAGTGCCGAACTTGGTCCGTACACGTCGTCCTCGCAAACAAGTTCATCTTTGATCAAATAGATGCTCTTTTATCCGGAAGAGTCAAGTCTCAAGTTTTGTATTTGGAAAGCATCACATGGTCGATCTGCGTTATCACGAAAACCTCGAGCGTTTGACATTGGGAGATATGAAGGTGACTACAGCTATGGCAACTTACTACCCTATAGCTTTCCAAAATTTTCATGCTTGGCCTGATATTAAACCTCGAAAAAGTTGCTTATTATGCTTGTCTTACTTAATAGTCACTTAAATGAAAGAACCAAACTCAGAGCCTCAACGAGATAATTGGCTTTTGCTTTTATTCTAAACTGATTTATGCCTCTCGTGTCAATTGCATAGTTAGATGTCCACAACTTATTGCCTCTTTTGTATATTAGCATGCCATAGCCCGGAGAACCACAAGCTCTGCGATTCTCGATCTTTAAGCACCCAAACTAAGGCCAAACAGGAACCTCTATGGTAATTGCGCTCTTTTGATTATTTAGGGATCACCTTATCGGTCCACCATAGCCCAACCTCGGACGGAAGAGCCCGCTGATGACCCTTGAGAACAAAGCCATGAGAGACTCTCCAATTGGTGCGATTGATGAATCAAGACTATCAATTCTCATAATGAGGCCTTCTGCTGTAAGTGGTTATTGGCTTAGGTATGAAGAGATCAACTAGCATCAACTTAAAATTGCATCTTAGCCTCGCCGGACGAACGGAAGCGTAACCGTTTGCGAGAAAATAACGTGTAGGGAGAAACAACAGATGAGGTGCGAGAATGGGCACGCGGCATATCAGAGGAAAGAATCCCTGTTATTGATGTAAAATATGACGAACATTAGTCCGTTTCATCGCAAGTATCTTACGTGAGGCAAATGTGTTCTCCACGTTGTCTCTTTTCTCTTCTCTTGAGAGCAGTGCAGTTACATCATGATTCGTTGAAATATAATTGTTGGCTGCATGGCCGCGCCAGGTATGGATGAAAAGGGAAGCGGCTGCATATTTTCAACCCCCGCAGATGACAAAGTAACAGGCCGCGACTACCAGAACCTCTGCACTCATCCCTGAATTGTGCTGTGTGACCCTTGGAAGCTACCAACGCCGTCTTTGATTGAGGCAGGGGAAGGGCGGGGTAATAAGACATGAAGGACTAAGGGAGGCAGCAAGCTTGACTACAAATCGTGTGCCACTTGGCACCTGTTAACTATGACCTGACCAGATGCCAAGATTCAAGAGTGGGGAGCTGAAAGGTCGAAATGAACAGCTCCCGCGCCACCTCTCAATGCTACATTCCTCTAATCTATACCGGTCCGCCCCGGTGTATAGCCAGTGGAAAGGCTATGCTAGCTCCATCTCGCGACAATGGAAAATCCTGTTGTTATTGCTATAGTCGCTATAAACCGAGTGACGGGCCCAATTCATCTTAGCCAATAAATCGAACTAATTGCCGATCACGGCTCAAACAATCTGGGAACCCCGCCGTATCGCCGTATTGAAGCCGACAAGGCGATAGGCTAAATTTTAGATTTGCGGGGAGCCGATTTGAGTTAGTTCCTGCAAGGCATGGCCTGGAGCCAGTGACATGAACCGACAACCGAGCGGTGGGGCTAGAAAAATAAGAGCAGCGTGTCCATGATTACTTATTACTTAATTTATATTTTAAGGGTATTTCCCCTATTTTAATTTTTTAATATCCTCAATCCTTTTCTTGAATGTCTCATCTCTATTATTCCTTATTTTCCATTTCCTTTTAGACTTTATTATTATCTCATAAGGGATTATACTTAAATTCTTTATTATAAAGTTATTATTAAAGGTATTCTTCTAGCTCTGTTTTTTATCTCTTTAAATATCCTTATTTAGATTCATTACTATTTAGGCATAGGCTATTTACTTTCTATTGACCTTATAGTTCTCCTGTATTATTTAAGCCAGTATTATTAATTGACCATTTTTTTAGTAAGTGATTATATCTGTTACGATTCGTGCCCGTNNTAGGTGTGACCGTTACAATATCATTCTTGTTACGATCAAACTTGGAAAGGCGCTTACGTCACGTGCCCCCCCACATTTTCTCAACCAATAAAGCAACCCAGCCATACACAATCATTCTAGAATCACGGTGATTACCATCGATCACTCAGTGATCAGAGAAATCACCAGTGATCAGGATCGATCACGCAGTGATCAAGAACCACGGATCGTGATCACCATCAGTATATAGACGCACATTCACTTAGCGCTAGATAGAACTTAGCTCACC
>JAAOAT010000981.1:0-14235 GCA_013186855.1 Fusarium ramigenum | reverse complement strand
CTTTTAATTATGTTTAATACTAGTATATTTTCTCGCTTATGCTCACTCGATTATGTCTGATGTTATTAGGCCCGTCATCCCGGAATGATATTTACGCTATCTTTGGGCTAAGCTCATACTTCTTATACCACGGCCAAAAAGTGTCTCTGATCCAGATATTGATGGCCCGAATACCAGCCAGGATGCGAAAAAACACCAGAAATAGTGGTCGTGGAACCAAGAATATGGCTGGACCAAAGTGTCTTCTCTCAACATTAGTACACATTCTCCTCTTAGCACGGATGGGAACTAAGCTTACGGTTTTGTTTCCTAGTAGAACATAGGTTGTTGCGTGAAACCTCCACTCGTGTCCATCGATGATAATACCTGGTAGGAAACCAAGCTCTGAGGTTTGATTACCGACAGCAATGTCCATCTTATGCCACTGCGCTGCTTGCCAGGCTGCCATTTGAACCTCGGCATCTTGACTGCTTCCTTGACGACTCTTCGACTTGATGCTCGCAGCAATCGGGAATTCTGCGGTGGGTATAAACTGAGTATGGTTGACTGATCCCACGCGGTCGCGTCGAGCTAGGCATTTGTCTCGTGCGATTGGTTCTCGAGAAGGGTCGACATATAAGACGTAATCGACCTGTCCTTTAGGGACAGACTTGCGATGCCATTCTGGATCAATTGTAGCCGTGGAGCTATAATGAACAGGGAGTTAATGTCGATCGTGGAATAGTGACTTGAAAGATCTTACCAAGGTGCAACATCGATTAACTGATGATCCTCCGGCTTGAAACTTTCCATCGCTGTGGTGAGAAGTGGCGTATAGACAAAGTTGTTCCATCCATTTTCATTGTACTGGTGAGAATGACATTTTTCTGCCGCTTCAAGAATTTTGATCGCGGCGTCGAACAATCCTTTGGTACACGCTGATTTAGATTCGTCAGGAACGTAGTATGAGTCATCGTCGAGCATAGCCAGAGTACAGTCAGGCCCAGGATAAGCCTCAATTTCATCCTAGAGTCAAGGTCAGTTCGTAGAAATGGACTACGGTAGTAGGAAATATACTCACCTTTAAGGTCTTCGGAATTATTTTCTTGTCTTTCTGAAGCGCAAGCAACGAAAACAAAAATAGTTTCAATGTCGCTGGCATATCGTCGTGATTAGGATTCAAGGTCTTGAAGTCAAGCCAGTGATTGGCATATTGGTAGTCGTCGGCTTGCGACGATGGTGCCTCTGAATCGTAGTCCACCTCGTTAAGCAACTGGTTGCCGTGTGTAGGCGGGGATGGGGCCTCAATGGGCGAAGGGAAAGCGGTATGTTTAGAAACATGCATTGGCTCGAATTTGAGCTTCTTTGCTGGTTTATCTTCATCGCCGTTTGAGGGAAGGCTTTCTGTCTTGCGCGTTCTCTTGAGCCACCCCTCAACCATTTCGCTGTCGTCTGGGATATGTTCTCCTGAATTTTCCATCTTGTTTATTGATGGTGATTTAACTTGGAATGAAAGATAAATGCCGTGGTACGACGAACCAAGAAATAGAGATACGAAACAAGCGCGTCGTCAGCGGGACAACGAGTGAATCACCTATGAGGGGTTTACTACGCAAGCCACGTCTCGTATCGTCATCATCGAACTTCCTGAATTTAATCAGAAGGGGAAAGAAAACATCAGGTAAATTAATACAAATGGACACTGGGGAGACTTGTAAACCATTCTTTTCTTATTTACTAGCTACACTTGTTTCAGCAGGCCAAGTCCTCATCCTCTGGCTGCCATAGCATATTGGGCATCAAGATAGGCTTCGGCGGCCATTCCCCAGCCATATGATGACACTCAAAAGTATGCAGTCCTGAGCCAACCGAGTGACCCATGATCTGCGCGTCATTGTATGACTGGGCGGGGTCATCACTTAGCTCGGAAGGTAAAGTGACGATAGCAGATGAGTTAAGCGGCACAAGCAGAGTCATTCTGAACAACCCAGTGTCTGGCATCCACGTCCATTTGCACTCGATTCTACCGTAAGGTCCATCAAAGCTCGTCTCAGCCCAAGTCACATTCCCTCCCGGGATTGGCTTCACACGGAAGACTTTCCAACCTGGCGAAGAAGCCATAGGTGCGATACCACCAACAGTGCCATGTAGCCAGTCTGCCACAGCACCCAAAGCATAGTGATTAAAACTTGTCATGCGCCCTGGGTTGATGCTTCCATCGGGTAGCATGCTGTTCCAGCGCTCCCAGACCGTCGTTGCGCCCATCGTGACAGGGTACATCCAGCTGGGGCAGGACTTCTCACAGAGCATTCGTATGCTAATTGTGGCTGCGCAGTCTGTGTAAGTGCGTGAGTGATGAGTGGAGTACCTGCGAATCCTGTTCCGATCTTGAATTGAGCGGCTCGCACTAATCTGGACAAAGCTTTTGCTGCAGTGGTGACTTCTCGTGACTCTTTCTCACCGCTACGGTACAGTGAGAAGCATATCGCGAGCGCGATACCTGTTTGAGTGTTCGCCATCGAGTTCCCTGTGGGCGTGATGTATCGATCCTGGAACAAAGATCGTAGGCGGAGCACCTCATCATCATACTTGTCAGCCAGATCCAGCTTGTTCAATAGCCGACAGACTTCGGCGAACACTGACGTGACATGAACCAGATACGCATCAGCCACCATGACTGAGTCAGTTCTCGAATATCCTGGCTGATCTGGTGGTGCCGTGGGATCAAGCCAGTCACCAAACTGCCATCGATCTGGGTTCCATAATCCATCACCTCCCTCTCTATCAACACCCCGCTCCAGCCAAGCACGCATGCTCTCAAACTGCTTCTCAAGCAAGTTCATATCACTACTGGTTGTATATAAAGACCATGGCCCAAGAACAGTAGCGTCGTGCCATAGGGCCTGGGGCATTCGTTTCGGCCAGCCAGGAAGACGAACATCTGGGCATACCAAGCCTGGCACCCCATCTCGGTCTGGCTCTAGCAACTGTTCAGCTGCGAGTTCATCAAGCCATCATGAGAGAAATCCAGTTGTGTTATATAAAAAGGACGCAGTTGGCGCGAATATTTGGATATCACCAGTCCAACCAAGCCGTTCGTCACGCTGGGGATAGTCTGTTGGTATGGAAAGGAAGTTGCCCTTCATTGACCAGACGACATTCTCATGAAGCTTGTTGATTGATCTATTGGAGCATTGGAAATGGCCTCGCCTTCTCATATCGCTGTGCATAACGAGAGCCTCGACATTGGTATCGTCAGTACCAAGATGGAGCAGAGATACTGCGTCAAGAGGTTGTGAGTTGGCATCAAATACCTCGACCTGAACGTAGCGAAATCCGTGGAATGTAAACCTTGGAGTCCAGTTTCGCAAAACCTTGCCTGATGATATGATAGTGTCTGTACACTTAGCGTGGTTGAGAGGCCGAGACCCAAGTTCGCCATGCTCCATGACCTCTGCATGCTTCAATGTCAGGGTGGCGCTAGCAGGAAGCTCCAAGGACTTGATATGGAGCTTCCCAACTAGGTTCTGACCAAAGTCAATGATTGTCTTGCCGGTAGTGCACTTGGATACATGTAATGGTCTGATTGTCTGCTTGACTCGAACAGGAGGAACCTCACTTTCTACCAAGCGCTCAGTTGGCTTCCGACCCAATACCTTCGCAGGATACGAAACAAACTTGCACCCAGCTTTAGGTCCATCCGAGGCAATTCTGTTCCAGTCGTCACACTCAAGACGGTGATCGTAGGTTTCGCCATTATACAGCTCGCTGCTGACGATGGGACTTGGTGTGCACTCCCAACTATCATCTGTAACAACTTTCCAGGGTTGTTCATTGGGATCATGCGTGATCTCAAGCTGGGCCAGTAGCGAAAGCTCTTTCCCCCCATAGTTGAAGCGAGTGCCTCCTCTAAAGCCGAGAGTTCCAGCAAACCAACCCTCACCGACCTCCGTAGCGATCATGTTCCGAGCACATGGGCCGAGGTTAAGATATTGCCCAACATCAAGGGTTCGGTAAGCTAAGCGATGTCGATAGCTTGTCCATCCGGGAGCCATGCACTCGTCACTCGCGAGATGGCCGTTGATGTAGATGTTATAGACTCCCAGTGCTGTGATGTACAATCGACACTTAGATAACTCGTGAGTGAGGTGATCGGGGATGATGAACTCTTTTCGAAAGCGGATAGCCTGAAGCGGTACCTCTGGACCATGGTGAGAAGCTGGAGTTATGAAGGATGCAGACCAGTCATCAGGTGAGAGTAAGCCAGTTTCGACAGCGGCAGCTGGTGACCACTCTGTTGGTTCCGAGTCAGACGCACTGTATGCACGAACCCTCACGGTAGCTATGTCTCGAGACTTAAGTGCTGGTGCGGGCCATGATACCAGAACAGACTGTTCACTTTCGACATGGTACGTGGTGGTTTGCAGTGTCGGCCGAGTTGGAGTAGGATGAAATGTAACTTCGATATCATATGCTTTTTGTGTCCAGTTGAGCGGTACATCAGAAGGTTCAGACGTGAGGAATTGCCATGAGATTCGAGGTTTGGATTGGCCGATCCCGATGCCATCGTAATGATGCTCGAAGACTGGCTTAGATAGCTTCAGTGTCATCATGTTGTCCTCGCAAAGGGTGATAGAATAACCTCCAGTCACCGGGAATTTTGGCTACAACGCAAAGGAAATAATGTGGCTTAAGTTCTAGGCCCGAACGAAATCCAAAGAGTAATGTTTCGGTCGTTGATCGACCGATATTAACGACTAATTCACCTCTCGAGTCGTGTCGCCAAGGTGTTATTCGGGTCTGGGTAGATGGGGTAAACGAGCTATTGAACGAAGTGTGATTCTAAGTGGTCAGTTATCTTGAGGTGAGGTACTCAATCGGATGTGAGGATCGTCGGATCCTTTTTCCATTGGCTCATTCTGACTCTAACCTCGGATCTTCGAACTCGCTACCCCGGAATGTCTTCTACCAAATGCCAGTTCCGGGGACGCAAACGCGGGGAAAGCCCAGGTAATGCTTGAAATTCGGTCTATCTTGTAGCGAATCGGGACTTCAAATTGACCTAATATCTCCACTGGGAAAAAGAGAGAACATCACAACATCAAATCAGCCTCTAAAGCATCGTCTATCTTTAAGAAATCATATTCGGAATTGAGACTATCTGACCAGCACGTTCACAATGGGTCGTTGGCGAACTATCTCCATCGCCTTGGTTGTCACCATGGGAGGATTCACGTTTGGCTTCGACTCGGGTATGTCCATCAAATTTTAAAACGACCTGAACGCATATTCTGACTTAGCATCACAGGAATCATTGCGACGACGTTCGGTCATCAAACCTTTCGCATCTACATGTATGGTCCCTCCCGAGCCGGCGCATCTCTCGCTGGTGCTATCTTATCATGCTACAATGCCGGCCAAGCTATCGGAGCCCCAACAGTTGGATACCTTGCCGATCGCTTCAGTCGCAAGTATACCATTGCCTTTGCTTCCCTTCTCGCTATCCTAGGAGCTGCTCTGCAAGCCGGCGCTGTCCATGTGGGCATGATGATCGCAGGCCGGCTTATTGCTGGTCTCGCTTGTGGTCAATTTCTCGCTGTTGTCCCGGTGTATATCGCTGAAGTGGCCAAGCCCTCTCAGCGAGGCTTCCTTGTTGGTCTTCAGGGTTTGATGACTGCTATTGGATTCTGTATTGCGAATTGGGCTGGATATGGCGGTGCTTTTGCGGTTGGGGATGCTCAATGGCGGATTCCTCTGGCTATGCAGATCCCTGTTCCCTTCATCCTCCTGTTCGCAGTATTCTGTGTACCCTTCTCACCGCGTTGGCGTAAGTTTTCATCTTATTCCTTCTCTCAGATCCTCTTCTAACGCCATGTAGTCGTCAGGAAAGGACGTCACGAAGAAGCCTGCCGCGTTCTCAACCTCCTCCACGATACGGAAGGCGAAACCTTTATCGAACAAGAACTCCTCCAGATCCAACAGCAGATCGAACTTGAGGCGTCTGCTGAGACAAGCAGTTGGGCATACGCTATCAAAGAGCTCTTCTCCATGCGATATCTTCACCGTACGCTCATAGCAGCTTTCATCGTCTCTCAGTCCCAGCTCTCAGGCGCTTCTGTCATCCAGAACTTCCAGAACACATTCTATGCCATCGTTGGTATCACCGGTCGACAGTCACTGTTGGTATCTGGTATCTACGGATTCATGGGCGTTATAGGAACAATCATTTACTTGGGCATCGTTGCAGACAGGTGGCCTCGTGCTCGAACACTGTGGACTGGCTCGCTCGCCTTGTCAGTCTCCATTGCTATCTGCATGGCTCTAAGTGCGACCTACGGCCAGGCTGGAGCAAGAGCAAGCATCGCTTTCATCTTCATCTTCATCTACTCTGCAACGTTTGCCATCTTCTTCAACGCGATGATCTGGGTCGTCCCATCAGAGCTGTTCCCAACATTCCTTCGATCGAAGGGCATGGCTTTTGCCGTATCATCCAAGTCTATCGTTGCTATCGTTCTCAGTCAAGTTACTCCTTTGGCTCTCGCGGAGGTTAGCTGGAGGTTCTATGCCCTTTTCATCGCCTGCAACACTGCCGCCGCTGTTCTGTATTTCTTCTTCCTGCCTGAAACCGGCGGTAAGACCTTGGAGGAAATTGCAGAGCTCTTTGGTGATGCTGTGGCGGTGGATATGCATGCCAATATTGAGAAGCTTGATGCTACCAGCGTTGTTCATGCTGAAGGTAGCGAGCCTCGCAAGTAGGTAGACCAGTGTCACTACGATGGAGGGTCTGAGAGATTGCCGAAACCTCGAGGCATTTATTTAATATTTCTTAGTTTAAGTTGAGTGAATGACCGACTTGCGCAGATTTATCCCATGAGAATAAACTCCCTGTCCCAGATACCAAATGAGTGACAAAAGGTTTACAGTCCTCTTCATACCTCCCTGTTCCTTCTTTCATCTTCAGCTCTCCTCCTTGCACCAGACCCTGCTTTGTCTCTCGCAGTTGCAAACCTGTGTAATTTATAAGCTATCTCATCTGCTGTTGAACACAAAAGAAACGGTAGAATGGTGTACTTACAGGGCATAACCACCGTGTCGTAGCCAGTTAAGGAAGTGGTCGGATTTAGTCCTGGAGGTCATGAGTTAGAACCCTAAAATGCAGTCTTACAGTTGTTATGTCACGTCCGTGTTGATTAAATTAGGTAGAAAGCCCACACATCCTCAAACCTGCTCTTCAGCAAAGCAGATACAAGTTGAGTTTGTCGAGGGCAAGCCGTCTTGACTCCGCATGTGCCACAGGATCCCCGCTCTATTCCCTAGGCCCAAGTTTCTGGGGACTTGCCCAAATGGCGGTTCGAGAGTGTCAAAGAGCGAGTTCAAATGCTAGTTCAAGTGATAAGAGAACCGCTCTTGGCCTTTCTCGAGAAACTATTGTGGCAAACCCCGAGAACCATGCCCAGAGATTATAGCGACACCCTCATGGCACCTGCGGAGGCACCTACAGAGACCAAGTGAGTTATATGCAACGTATTCAATCATATGCAAATGGGAGGGTTGAACACTACCGATGCGAGGAGAACATGCTGCGTGAGACCAAGATGATCCATGAGTCGAGCGAGAGCTTCGTGACCACCGTCAATCTGAACGGCCCCAAGAATGGCCTCGACTGCAGTGGCAACCATTGCTGGACTGGGGGAACGAGATCCTCCATTCATGTTGATGCACTTATCAAGACCACGCTCCTTGCCAATTCTAGCGAGGTTGCTGTTACTAATTAGATCGCCACGGATCATAGTCCAGCAATCTTATCTGTCAGCTCAATGCAATTCAAGTTGCTTTTGTGACCCAGCACTAACGGTTTGAGAGTCCTCGCTTGATCCAAAGGTTGCACAAGTGAAATGCAGCCGCTGAATCGCCATAACGGCGAGACGTTCGTTCTTGGGCATCAATTTGGTAGACCCATCGACGACGATCTGACAGTTCCAGTCTGCAGCTCTGTTCAACGCTTCTGCGCAGAGTGTCTTGGAACTAAACCCGTATGCGATGATGGACTCGCATTCCGAGACCTTTTGACTGAAATTGAGATATGAGGTCATGATTGCGCTAGGTCATTAAAGATGAGTGTCAGAATGAGATTTTGTGTCTGGAAGTTTGATGAGAAGCGGTGAAACAGATTTGAAATGTTGCGATATCAACAATTTCATGAAATGAGGGGTAAATTCATGGCTGGCTTTACACATATTATTGGATGCTATGCAAGCAGGAGGCCGACCATGCACTTTGTGATAGGGTTGAGAGCCCCAACGCACAAAGGTAAAGAACACAAATAAGACAGCATCTATCCAGGTGTATCTGTCAACAAACACTTTACTCTGCCGTCGTAAGTCATCTCCATCCATTTCAATTTCCCCAAAGGCGGGCTACATGAGCACCAGGTTATCGCATTTCATATCGTTACGCAGAAGTCCTTCAATACACGAGACACGATTTGTATTAAGAGTATTCTGTGATATTAAAATGTGAACATCTCAGGATGACTTCTGTGACTGACTTGAATCTGTTTACCGGCCACCGTTGGCTGATTCTTTACAATGCTCATTCTGCGTCATTGTCTGCACATCACAACTTTCTCTGTGAATATTCAGGCAACTACGTCAAGCGCCATTTGTAACATTCCTTCAGCATAAAATAACTTAACACTTTGGCCTCGATGAGGACATCCAAGTTAATGCTTCATCAACCTGCCTGGACTCGCTGTTTAGGTGAGGAACAACAAAATCATAAGCCACCACATTGGATTCGTCCGATTCGTTTCGGCGTAAAGAATGTGAGATCTATACAACTAAGGTTCTTTGTTTCCGACTCATCCGAAGTAGTGGTTTCATAGCCAGCGCCGGTTGTCCTCTCCCTTACCAAGCCCCTTTTCGAAATTTGAGACTGCAAGGCCAGCTCAGTCATACCTTAGATCGGACATCCCGGCTTCCTCCTGGGTGGCTATAATGCAACTTCCCATACCAGGACCAGAAGCGAGTTATTTCGGCCTGAGTCTGTTTCAAGAAGGTCATCAAGTCAGCCCCATATCTACCTCGTATCGCCAAGACTCTTGCACGTGAATGGCACTTCCGATCAGCGCGAGTGCCGAAAACAAGCTTTCCAGAGGCCGGGGATTAAATCGCCGGTCTAGATCGTCTGTCCCAAAGGACCATCTTTCCTTGTATCATTGGTCGGTGTGCTGTAATCTGCCTCGGGCCATTATTATATGTGGAGATCCCAATGTCTAAGCCTCACGATGATGACTGCTATTTTCGATATTGACTTTCGGAACGTGCCGGTAGTCCCAATGCCCTGGTCGAAGGAGACGCTCGGCAGCGATATCCGTCCCGTTTTAGCCGCTTTTTGCTGAGAAGTGTCATGATGCGCTGTTTGGATCTGGACTGTTCGAACTGAGAGTATCAGAAGTCCCAGAGGTTCCGAAGGGCGGTCGCCCGGGCGTGAGGGAGCCGCGTCAGCTCATAACTACTAATAACTCACAGCTCTTGTTGATCTTCGGCGGTAAAGCTCTTTGAGATATGCGAATGCTGATCTTATATTCCTTTGTTTGTGCCGACCCCATCATTTAGCTGTCTGAGGTTGAGGTTCGGGACTTCCGCCAGGAACGTAAAGCTTCTGCATGAATTTACCAGTGAATGTCTTCTGTCTATCTATGATATAGTTTATCCCTGTGTATTCAAACTACTGTAACAGAATTTTGTTTGCCAATTGGAAGACTAAGGTCATTGATGAAGAGGATATGATGATGGCAATGGGAACAACGGTCTGGCAGCTTGAAGCGTGGCCAATTTGATTGGACATCCCGTAAACGGGCTGAAGCATAGCCCCATGAGTGGTTTCAATCAAATCTGGGGTAATTCAGGGCAAAAGGGGCACTGCACTGTCAATTGGTAAAAGTATCGAATCATGAATACGAACAATGTAAGGCAGCTCGGTAGTGACGGGATATTTCCCCACTTACACAAGGTTGACACAAAGGCACAGCTAGCTCTAGCAGTGGCAGTGCTCCATGTTTTTATGACAGCCCTGTCAGCTTCATTGCCGATCAGCCGTACAACCCCAGTATTTGACTAAGAGGCCGATATCCGAGACGGGAAGTTTCAATATTGACAATATACATGTGCTTGTAGTTCAATTGAGCTTAAGGGGTTTCTGTATAGGCCATCAGGTATATAACCATATGAGCTCCCCAGCATTCTATCGTATCATTCACAAATAACACTCTCATCCATCCACTCAACACAAACACACAACTACCAACTCATACCTTCATCATGCTTCTCAACAAGGCTTTCCTCGGCGCTCTCCTCGCCATGGGCACAGTCACCGCCCTCCCCAACCCCGACGCTGAGCCCGTTAGTCTCGAGGATCGCAGCATCCTTCACCACTGCGGCAAGCACGCTTCCTGGGATCACGCCAAGAGCGAGTGCGTGTGCCATGACTCTGGCAAGGTCTACACCAAGAAGCACCACAAGTGCAAGTGCCCCAAGGGCGAGAAGTGGCACCACGTTGAGAAGAAGTGCAAGAAATAAGCGTCTGCACTAGACACCCCTACGATCACGACGAGACAGCCTCAACATCGATCGCAAAGAGCTCATGTGCTCGATAAATTAACATCTCTGGGTCGACAACAGGGTCATTGACTTGAGGACTGGCGTGTTGGTATGGCTATAGAACGTTCTTGGGAGGGGTATCGTGTAACTCTACTGTTTATATATGGCGTCAAGAATCATATTCCTTGAAACAAGTTCAATCTACCTTCCGTGTCTTATATGTTTCCTTAAATGTGCCTTTAGGCTGAAATGCAATTGCTTTTCATACTCACGATGCCGAACAGCCGTGCTATTGCATAAGATGACCGAACATCAGCATCGAAAGCGTCTTAGTGCCATGAAACCAGCAAGTCGGTCCGAATAACACAATGGATAAAAGATCTCAAGCTTAAGTGAAGAAAGTCTGGGGACCCCAGGTTTTAATTCACCTATAAACTCTCGTTCTTAATACCTCGAGATGAGGGTCGTTGCCACTCAAATCGTTACAGCTCTACTGTCCCCCAGTGTGTTAGCATCAACATGCGTATGTGCCTCCGGAGAAACATAATGAAATGATAATAGCTGACAGATCTAGTGTCCTCAATTGAAAGAAGAGCTCGGCGATAAAATCAGCTTTCCTGATACCAAAAGCTACAATGCCACGCTGAGTAGCTACTGGTCGAAACAAGAATCTGCGCTTCATCCTACTTGCGTCCTGCAGCCTATCACCGCTCACGATGTCGCCACTGCCCTAAAGATAGTCAGCAAGCACAAAGACTGCAAATTCTCAATCAAAGGTCATGGTCATGCTCCTGCAGCAGGCTTCGCCAACTCCAACGGCGGCATGACCATTGACACGACAACTCTCTCATCCGTGTCTCTCAACAAGAAGTCAACCATTGCAAGCATCGGCGCAGGCGCAAAGTGGCTCGACGTCTATCAGCACCTCAACGGCTCAGGTGTACAAGTCGCTGGCGGTCGAAACGGAAATGTCGGTGTTGGAGGCTTGCTTCTCGGTGGAGGAATATCGCATTTCACTACCAAAATCGGATGGGCTTGTGACAGAGTGGTTAACTTTGAGGTTGTACTCGCTAATGGAACACTTGTCAGTGCCAGTAAGAAAGAGAACTCAGACTTGTTCCTTGCTCTGAAAGGAGGGGGTAACAACTTTGGTGTTGTTACGCGCTTTGACATTGAGACGTTTCCGCAGGGCGACATTTCTACGACAAGCATTTCCTACGACATCGGTGAAAGGTATAAGGTATTCCAGGCTTTTACCGACTTACTCGACTCATCTACATACGATCCTGCAGCGTCTCTAGTTACTAGTCTTCTTTACAGCTCCGCTTCCAAAACTTGGTCATTGTCAGCTTCGGCTGTATACACGAAGCCCGTTTCCCAACCAAAGATCTTCAAGGGTCTTTCGGATGTGCCTCATACGAAGCTGGTCAATAACATCACGACATTGGCAGAGTTTGCTAACGAGAAGGATACACCACCATTGTAAGTCCCAAGCTGAGATGTCAGCAAATGTCTCTAACAGAAGTAGGAATTGGTTGTTCGCGACAGCGACCCTCAAGCCCTCCGCCCAGAACATGCGACATATGTTCGAGACTCTGAACAACACGATATATTCGTTTAACCCACAAGACGGCGTGACTTGGAGCATCGCCTTTGAGCCATTGGTAGCAGCAATGCTAAAGGATTCCAAGCACACCAATGTCCTTGGCCTTCAATCAGCGCAAGATGGCTACAGTAAGTACACGTTGAAACCTCTCACAGACATCCGCTGACAAGTATAGTTGTTCTCATCTCAGCTCTATGGCCAACCTCAGCTATCAACTCCAACGTTGAAGGGACAGCCAAGAAGGTGCTGTCAGTATGGGAAGAGGATGCTCGCGAAAGGGGTCTGTTGCAGAAGTTCCAGTACCTCAACTACGCTGCCCCATACCAACGGCCGCTTGAGTCTTATGGAGATGGCGAGCTGGAGTTTCTAAAATCGATCAGCAAGAAGTATGATCCTGCTCAAATCTTGCAAAAGAGAGTGGGTGGCTTCAAGCTGTGAACTCAGCAAGAACAACGAGGAGAGGCAGGAAAATTAAGAACCATGACCCTAAAGATGAAATCATTTAGGCAAATCTAGTCTAAGCTTAGGTAAATCTATCCTAAGCTTAGGGAACTCTTTACTCAGTTTATTCTGGTATTCTCCTTTCACGTCTCGAGGTTCTTCACTCCCGGAGGAACGCGTTGCAGCGTCCAACTCGAGAAGGATATCGATAGTAGCAACAGCACTCGTAGTACAATGTATATGCAAGGCAAATTTAAGCAAGCTGTCAAGAATGAGTCTAGGTACATTTCGTGTATCTCATGTATCTCGATCTACAAGGTATCACATCTATATAACATAACATCCTAAACCCTCGACGCCTTCGTCTTGAATCCAAACGCACCAAATAGCATCATGAAGATGTAAACAACCATCATATACAAGCCCTCACCAACAAAACAAACCGCCGCAACAGGATCGCCAGCGCCTCTTCTAACCGCGCCAAACATCCACTTTGCATCCTTCTTCGCCTCACCAACAGCCCACGTCAACGGCGACGGCTTAGCAGGTCTCTCCTTGAGCTTGGGCCGTGAGCCAGGGAAATCAGCGACGCCTTTCCTCTTGCCCTCGAGATCTTTGAGGGTGAGTGTGTGATTCTCGTGTTGGCGGTTGCGCACGCTTTCCTTTGTGAGCATACCACGGATGGTCTCTTTTTCGGATGCAGTGTTGTGGTTCCACCATTCTTCGACGGCTGTGAACATGTATTTCTGGATGGGCGTTTTGTGGCGTGGGAAGGCGGGATGATGCATGATTGTGAGTATCTGGCGGATTGTTTCCTCTGAGTCGCGGAAGGGATCATCCCAGCATTTTACGACCTGTTGCGTTGTCCAGTTTGTTGTGACGGATGAGACGAGACCAGCAGGCTGGTTGAGGACGTTGCTGAAGTGATCCTTTGAGATGTCCGAATGACTGGGGTCAGACCCGTCGCCATCGAGGTAGACCTCAGCAGACGTTGACTTGGCAGCTTCAGCATCAACACGCTCTTTCGCTGCCTTGAGTGCATTGCGCAACTGCATGATGGAGCTCTCAATCATGAGCGACAGGTACTTGAAGACAAGCTGGTCCGTGTATTTGCCTAGCTGCGTGCTCGACTCTTCCGACAGCGGCTCAGCATCATGTTGTTCCGTGCGCTCTTGTATCCATTTCTTGATTCGATCGTGGAGGTAGAATATCGGTTCGATAGTCTGCCAAAGCTGATTGGCGTCGAGGCTACTCGCAGCAGTCGAGCTTTCCTTGTCCTCCTCGGCTTTCTTGAAGAGCACCCCGACGGTCTCGAGCTGTTGGAGAATCGGGTCGTTCGTCTTGGAGGCTAATTTACTGATGGCTTGGATCGCGGCTTTGAGCAGGTCGAAGATGTGCTGGAAGGCGATCTCGCCGAGGTTCAGTTCCTGTTGGCTGTCAGCACGGGCATGTGAAATGAGGGGGTCGGGTTGCGCACGTTCTCGAGGTTCTGCAGTGAGCCTTTGCACTGGAGAATAGCCATGTCGTCGGCTTCACCGAGAATACTGTGGAAGATATCGAGCATTCCGAAGGTGCCGGTCACGATGGGCGGGACCATGCGACTTCTCC
>JAAOAT010000980.1:0-11413 GCA_013186855.1 Fusarium ramigenum | reverse complement strand
GAGAGAACCTCAGTTAGTGTCATAATTAAAATTAATTATTATTAGAAGATAATATTTTTAAATTAACTGTAAGATACTGTATTATTACTATAAGTATATTATATTTAAAATCTATATAAAATCTATTAATATCTCTATATTAAAGGAATTTTTACTTTAAAGCTTTAATATATCTGGCTACACTTTCCGGTCGGTATGCTTCGCTAAGTCTCCGGCCGGTATGTCCCCGCTAAGTTTCGGGCCGTATACGGAGTAAAATTGTCCATTTTGCATTGACTAAGACCTCAAGGTTCGCAACATCCTTAACAGGGGTAGTGGTTTCTCTAGAGGTAGGGTAATGTTAACCTTGATACTGATAGCTAACACAGAGTAATTCTTATTACGTCCACTAAAGGGACAGAGAGTTAAGAACTGATTAATTTAAGGATTAAATTAATGATGCTTAGTGTATAGGCAATAGCTGTAGAACTAGTAGTAATGTATTTTTAGTAAGTTAAAGAAAGTATTGTTAATTAAATAAATATAACTCAAGGCTATGTCAGTTTGCTGTTTACTAAAGAATCCAATCTAAGTCCATCTCGCTCTCCACTAGCATTTTCAATGTAACCTCTACCCGGGAAGCAAGTTTATCCACCTCATGTAGTGGAATGCATGAGTTATCGTACTCTATCCTAAGCGTCAAGCTACCATCCGGAACCTCCATAAACTCAAACATCAGCTTGAACTTAGCACCATTTGCCCATATATAGCGAGATTCGAAGGATGGAATATCCAACTTTAGTTGGCTCACCATTCTGTTATCTAGAAACGTGACCATAATGTCAAAAATCGGATGGTTGGGATACTGGCGGTTGACGTCAAGTGCATCAACAATGCGATCCCAACAGGTCGCATGGGCCACTGCGGCCTGCATAGAGCATTGAGTTGATTGAAGGAAAGACGAACCTCGAGTTGCCTTGGAGTGCTTCAGTCTGATAGGCAAAGGTTGGAGAAACAGCCCAATCGTCTGTAGTTCGTCGTCGGTTTGTCGGTGCATTGAAGGCACGCCAATAACCATGTCCATATCACTCACATCTTGGTGAAGACAAACAGCAACAACTGCAATAGCTAACTGCTGATTACTGCAGGTCCTTGCTGAAGATAGCTTCATAAATGAAGCCCAAAGCTGGCGGTCAAGCTGCATAGTGAAAGAGCGCCCCTGATACGTGGTTCTCAATGGTGAATCACGTAATAGCTTTGGCGCTTGAGGTAGATCTCTCAGATAATCCCTCCAGAAATTATCAACAGATTCGGAAGACGCATCCACGAGTGACGTAGAGTCGGCGTAGATGGGCCTCTTTTGTACCTGGTGCCCATGATAGAGCTGAGATGCGTCGCGAAGAAGAAGACTGAGTGTAGTGTAATCTGCTACAACATGACTGATGATAACCATGAGCTTGTTCCTTGCCACAAAGACTCGTATGGGGCTTTCCTGTGCCAAGTCGAAGGGGCGGTTTGCTTGTTTCCAAAAGTCCAGATCAGATAAAGCTTCGGCGCGTGGTGGTGTCTGGTCAAAATATCTCTTTGAGGCCTTCCCATTAAGACTGAATCGCGACGATAGAATTTCGTGTCTCTGCAAAACTTGATTCCATGCCCAGATCAACCTGTCTGTACAAACTGATACTTGACTGAAAGTGGAAGCAAAACAGACGTTGAAAGAAGCTGTCCCTCTGGAAGATTGGTACTTGACGAGCCACTCGTATTCAATGGGCGAGACCCTGTCCCCAAGCCGTGCGCAAGATAAAGCTGGAGGCTTTGACTGGGCTGAGTCAAGGAGGACTCGTAGGCTATCTGACAGCCCACGGACCGACGGTTTGGATAAGATCAGTTGAAGAGGAATTCGCATCTTGAATGTTTCACTCAGCATTTGAGCAAGGCGAATCTGTTTCAAGGAGTGTCCACCCAAAGAGATAAAGTCCGAATCAAGAGATACTTGTTTTGTGTCTTCAATCCCAAGGACTTTGCAGATAATACAGGAGACCAAACGCTGCATATCGCTGAAAGGCTCAGTCTGGCTCTGCGAAACTCTTTTGCAGGCATCTGAAACAGCTCGATAGTCAACCTTTCCAGCTGGCGTCATGGGAATCTTGCTCAGAGCCACAAGATGATGTGGAATGGCGTAACGGGGCAAAGCTGAGGATATCTTGGCTTTCAACCGCTGAATGTCGATATCTTCTGGTTGAACAACTGCCACAAGCTCATCTTGTTTTCGGGCGAGAGCAACTCCAGAAAGTTCGGGTGCTGCTCGCGAGATGCGAACCTCCAAGTCATTCAGATCTAGACGATATCCACGCAACTTGATCTGACGGTCATTTCGGCCAAGGCAACATATTTCGCCAGCTTCGTTCCAGTACCCTCGATCCCCTGTCCGATACATGGTTTCCCCATTTCTCATGATGGTGTCCGGAAGGAATCGCTCTTTAGTTTGGCCATCAAGACCTACGTATCCCCGGGCGACTTGGACACCTGCAATGTAGATCTCACCGATCATACCTTGATGAGCGAGTTTCCCCTGCGAGTTCAAGATGTAGATTCTTGTTGTTGGGTTGGGCGTTCCGATGGTCACTGGATCACCGGGAGTCAGCCGTTTGATGGTTGCTCCGCCAGTGCCCTCGGTAGGGCCATACATGTTGTATAGGGTTTTAACAGATGACCAACGGTCCGACACTGTCTGAGGAACCGGTTCGCCGACAAGGTACACCTTCATATTGCGTTAGTCCTAGAGCATAAATAATGAACAGAGTTACACTTACCCATTTCAGCATCGGATAGTCGTCGGGGTTTAGGACCCTAGCAATAGAAGGCGTTAGAATCGCCGCGTGGGCCGTGTCCAAAGCACCCAAGGGATCGGCATTAGACGGCAAAACCAGTGTTGCACCATGTGTCAATGCGGAGAAGATCTCATGAATGCTTCCGTCAAATGCGACCGACATGACCTGAGCAATACGAACTCCAGGCTGAGCAAAGAGTCTCACCTCAAGATCGCTCTGGAAAGCAACCAGCCCTTCATGGGTGCACATGACGCCCTTGGGGGTCCCAGTAGAACCAGAGGTAAAGCAGAGATAGGCATTGGCCCATGGCTTGGGTGTCATGTCTATCTTCTGGGGCTTGGGAAGAGGATCTGCTAGAATTGAGTCTATCGAGTCGCTTAGATCGCAAGTCGACGGTGTTTGGCAAAGTTGGCATGTCTTTGGAGTGAGAAACAACTTTGCTTTGGCATTCCGAAACATGGTTGCTCTCAATTCCGATGGAAGAATCGGGTCCAGTGATGAGTATACACCGCCTGCCTGGAGGATACCAAAGATTGCCACGATCCAGTTGAGCGACTTGTCCGAGTGAACGCAAACAATGTCACCTTGTGAGATCATCGAGGCAATTCTGGTAGCAACACAAGTTGTCATGATGTCAAGGTCGCGATATGTTACTTGAACAGCCCCGTCATCGACTGCAATGCTATCGGCATGCGTCTCTACACATCTGCTGAACAAGCTGACAAGGTCGTCGCTGACTGAGGATCTTGTAGTTCGACCTGAGATGCAGTTGCCAAACTTAGCCAAGAGGGCTCGGCTTGGTGCTGACACGAGAGCCTCCATAGCCGCCATTATGGGTGTGTGCACTCGGGTGATTTGTTCAAGGGCAAGTTCATAACAAGACATGATTCTCTCAGCGTCCACCGTGCGGAGTCTGTCTGTGTGGTACTGAAACTGGAGGCTCTCAGTGTTGACAGTTATGCCCAGCGGGACATCGCTCTGTTGAGACTTGGACGTCGCAACTGGTCGAATGTCAAATTCCGACCAGTCATCCTGCCGTGCCTCGACAGACAGCGTCGATTCATAATCTCGACTAAATCCATGGTCTGTACATGTCCACGAAAACTGCTCAAGGTCAAGAAGGCTCCTAAACAGCGAAGCGAGGAATTCTTGAACCGTAGCATCTGGATCAGCAAAGATGTACAATGGCAGTGAATTGATCACGGGACCAATGACGTTGTCCGAGTTTGCAATAGGTATATTTCTTCCACTGAGCAGAGCACCAAAAACAACAGTCCTGGAGTCGGAGAAGCTAGATAGGACAAGCGCCCATGCAGCATAGAACATGGTAGCCAAAGTGACGTTGCTATGCTTGGCTGCCACCAACAGACGACTTCGCATATCACATATGGAGAGCGTGATAGTTTTGGCCTCGTTGGTCCTCTTGCTCATGTTGGGCTTTGGAAGCTGCAATGTACCGCTGGCCTCAGGATGAAGCTGCCTTTGGCGTGACCAAAATTCTTTTGCAAGGCTGGCGTTATCCTTTTGGTAAGCCTTGAGATCTTGCGCCCATTTCCAAAAGGATGGCATATTGCTTGGGGCGTGGCCGCTGGCGACTCTTAGGACGTTGCGTAGGAGAAGCTGCGCTGAGATTCCATCGATCAGGGCATGGTGTACTGTCCAAATGACCTGAGAGTTGCCGTTGTTCGTATCTTGGGACAGAACGGTGAACCTGGAACCGATGGCCGCCGTCTTTGATTCGTCTTCTGAAGGATCTTCAACCCATACAAAACGCGAATGCTGAGTACCAGTCAACGGCGCTGCCCAAGTCAGATCAAAGATATCCGCTTGTTCGACAATAAACTTCCATGCTACCTGAAGCTTATTGATGTCTTCATTTCGATGCACCATAGTAAATCGAATCATGTTCATCCGCCTGTCTTTGAGAGTCCCGTGAACCAGAGCAAGCTGCATCTCTGTGGCCTGCTGGGCCCCATATTCCACAACAGTCGTGTCGAAATGATCGGCCGGTAAGCTCTCTTTAGGAAGACACCCTTCATTTTCAAACGTGGATGTGGAGGAACATATGCTTGAACTCGACGTCCCAAAGTTGGAGAAGTCTGGGCTGGACATGATATCTTGTTCCGCGGGAGTGACTGTCTGCCAGTCGCTATCAGACAGAACAGTTGAATTGACTTGTAAGTCATCAGGTTCCAGCGATGGGTATTCGAAGAGGGTGAAAAGATGCTTAAGTGAAGTACTCGTGAGGATCATCTCTCGCGTGACCGCTATTCCTCTTTTACGGAAATGGTTTGCAAGTGATGTTGCTTTCAGCGAGTCTCCTCCATTCTGAATAAAACTGGAATCAAGGTCTAGACTGTCGATGGCGACGTTGAGGATTATCGCCACGGTGTTGAAAGCTTGGTTATTCATCGCGTTGTCCATGGTGGAGGATGTTTTGCTGCAAAGTCTTGTGGTCTTTCCAATATGCTCTGAATACAGATTTCTTCAAGACATCAGTGGAGTGAATCCTTTTGTGTCTACTATCATGGTTCGACCTGTAGCAGTGCTACAAGTCCAGACGGTAGCTTACCCTTTCGTTGTGCGCTGCATCGGGCCATCGGTGTCCTGCACAACTGCAGCACAACTCCTTCGGCCCGTCGGTTGCCAAGAGTCTAGTCCTCTGAAAAAGCGCCTGGTAATCTTAAATATCTGACAAGTTTAACCATCAATTTCTTTGCGAAACCAAACGATTTGTTTACTCAGGCTAATACATGCGCTCTCATATTCTTCTTGCTATGTCGACCACCGCAAATGCCACCTTTGACGCCCTTGTTATAGGGGGCGGCCCAGCTGGGCTCTCAGTAGCGACCGGCCTAGTGCGCCAGGTGTACAGAGTCGCCGTCTTCGACTCTGGAGTATACCGCAATGCCCCTTCTAACCACATGCATAACTTGGCTGCGTGGGATCACAAGTCACCAGCTGAGTTTCGTTCCAAGGCTCGTCAAGACCTCTTAGATCGTTATACGGACCTAGTCCAGTTTGTAGACAAGCAGGTACACGTTGCCAAGAAAACTGATTCTGGTTTTGAGCTTGTCGATGCGGATGGCATTACTTGGACAGGCAAAAAGCTGTTCCTGGCTACAGGATGGAAGGATCTTTTCCCGGATATTCCCGGTTACTCTGAGTGCTGGGCCAAAGGAATGTGAGTGTATAAGTTCTTCTGACCCCAGGATGGAACTATAGAGTCACTAATGCCATCAGCTTTCACTGCCTCTTCTGCCATGGGTATGAGGATCGAGGCAAGCCATCTGCTGGTGTCCTGGGTATGAACTTTAGTGGCAGCTCGCCTATGGCACTCCATCTTGCTCGCATGGTCCTGCGGCTCGCTGATAAAGCCGTAATCTATACCAACGGAGGAGACGGTCTGGGCGAGCAGATCAAGTCCGACCTCACAGCCACTGGTACAGACGGGTCCAAGAGTCGCATCACAGTAGACAATCGCAGAATCGTGGGTCTGTCAATGAAGTCTGCGGGCAGCTCGGATATTGTGATCAAGTTCGAGGATGGCTCTGAGGTGGTTGAGGGATTTTTGGCCCACGGGCCGATGGGGCAGATTAATGGACCTTTTGCCGAGCAGCTAGGGCTTGAACTTACACCGACCGGCGACATCAAGACGGAGGGCCAGATGTTTGAGACTCAGGTCAAGGGAGCCTTCGCGGTGGGAGACTGTGCCACTATGATGAAGGCGGTTTCCCAGGCAATTGGTATGGGTTGTTTGGCAGCTGGTGCGGCGGCCGCTCAACTTGGCGCTGAGCTGGCTTGATGGGACGTGTATTCACATGAACACGGTGCTTTTTCTCATAGATTAGGTAGATTTTTAGTTATCTCACAGCATTCTCTTGTATTGGTTGCAAAACTGTACCTAATCTTTGCATACCTAACTGCGTCCTGCACCCGGTTTATCCCAGTCCGATAGACTAATAAACCAGTTATCTGCTTATGCAGTCACTCTTGGTGTAAGTTGCACCGAGGGACACTTTAGTAACTGATGGGTAGCTTGTTTATGCACTTGTATCATGTAATTTCTGTGAAGCTGAATGCCGACATAGTCTTGCTACTCCGAGGTTCCTGTAACACGGACCGAGAAGAGCATGCCGACCATCCTGCATAGAGCTATGTGTCTCCCTCCAGCCAATTACCATTTGGTCGCGTAAGTATATATACCACTAGTAAACATGAAATGCAAAGCCATATACAACGGTACAAGTGCTGGTCTCTCACTGAAGTAATACCATTATTTCGTCATCATTCTGAACTCACCATGTCGCTTTCCCAAACCCTTGTCCAGCTCGAGGCATCGTTGACAGCTTTCCTCTCGGTGCTGACCAACGATGGGGTCAAGAAAGAATTGCAAGAGCTGTTGCACAATGAAGAAACTTTGCCAGATAAGGAGGTCTTGAAGCGTGCTACTTCGGTAGTGGATAAGCTGGGGGAAATGCAATCAATATTGGAACCGGCCCACCTCATCCTCGCCGACCATTTCTTTGGTAACCTACTTCCCAACTTATCCGCTATTCAGTTATTTATTGACTAACCAGATATATAGGATACACTGATACCAAGTGTCTCGTTGCAGCGGTAGATCTGGATGTTCCTGGTCATCTCGCGGATGGTTCAAAAACATTGGAGCAGTTAGCTACGGCAACCAATGCAACGCCACTTAGGCTCGGCCAAATCCTCCGTCCTCTCTACACAAAGGGAGTCTTGTCCTATGAACCTGCAACGGAGAAATATGCTTTGAACCATGTATCCAGACTCTTACTCAAGGATCATGTAACTCAGTGGCATAACTGGGTGACTCTGTACGGCAATCAATTTTTCGATATCGCAAGAGGCATCCCAGAAGCTGTTCGTGCAGGATCTACTCGATGCGCCGCACAGGTCAACTTTGACACTGACTTGGATATGTTTGCTTATTTTGAAAGCCAAGGCTGGATCCCGCAACTACATAAGACCCTTGGAGGGGGTGCCAAGGCCATGGCCCCTGGAATTCTGGCAGATTATCCTTGGCATGAGATTGGAGATAAAACTGTCATGGATATCGGAGGAGGCAGTGGAGCTCTACTGGCTTCGCTCCTACGAGCTAACCCTGGGATGTCGGGAGCTCTATTTGACCGGCCGGCGGTGATAGATCACATCAGTCCATTCTTCACTAAAGGTGGTCATTTTGAAGACTTGGAAAGCCGAGTACCTCGCGATAATCTCATATCTGGGGACTTTTTAGAAGCAGTGCCCAAGTATGAGGTTTACACAATGAAGTGGTGCCTCCATGACTGGGATGATGACAAGGTTGTCAAGATTCTCACCAACATTCGGGAGGCCATCATTGTGACCGAATCGAGCCGCTTGGTAGTATTGGAGTCCGTCTTGTCCGACACTCGAAGTGGTAGGCTTTCGGTGTACGGAGACATCAACATGATGATGACTGTCAATGGCCAGGAACGGACAGAAGCTAAATGGAATGAACTAGCGGAAAGGGCTGGGTGGCGGACCGAGAGGATCTGGCCGTTAAGGAATGCTTGGGTACAGGCTATTGATTTGAGGCCATAAAGGTATCTTCAGAGATGAAATGCCGATATGATGTTCGGTCCGCTGTTCTTGACAACTAGCTATTTATTCCAATCTAGATACAGGCATGGACTTCAAACAGCACTGATTCGGAAATACTATCACATCTCAAAAACCATCATGATGAGTGGCGAAATAGTCAAAGGAGACCTTGATGCCGATGGCAGGGTGATCCTCTACATTATCAAAGGTATAGCTCAAATGTAGACATCCCAGACCTCGAAGCTAATTGAGTAGCTGATGCCACATCGTACATCAACTACATCAAACCTATTATTCTAGCCGAAGAGCTCAAGACTCCATATGTCCTGTCCATCATCGATACCAAGGACGAATGGTTCTACAAGATCCATCCAGAACGATACGTCCCATCTCTTAAGGACCGCGATCCAGAAACTGGACAAGATGTCATTGTTTTTGAAGGCACTGCCTGTCTCCAGTATCTCGCGGACCGATCTGATAATAGTGGAGAGTGGGCAGGAAGAACGGCGGCCGAGAAGGGAGCTGTACTTTCATGGACGGCCTATCAGACCGCTGGACTGGGGTAAGCCGATTAGTGATGTTACGGATGTGAGGATGTATGTTGACGGTCTAGGGCTACGGCAAAGTATTGGCTCTATTTTCTAAAAGGGTACCCGAGCAGACAGGAGCCAATCCAGCTTCCAAGGACAATCGAGAAGTGAGTCGTTAAAAACGGTGGTCGTTACTCGTGAGTATAATAACTAACTCGCCAACTCCAGACTACATCAGAATACGACTAGGCAATGGGATATCCTCAACAAACGCCTGACAGAACCAGGGCAGAAATACATTGCTTTAAAGGACCGCCCCACGTTGGCAGACTTGTCTTATCTTCCCTTTGCCATGCCTTGGATGTTTAATCTGTTTGGTGTAGACATAAAGGATTGGCCAGCTGTTGACGAGTGGGCTCAAAGAATGCTGGACCGGCCAGCTGTGAAGGACGTTTTGGAGAGAGCGCCGCGATTCGGCCATGACTAGTATTACTTCTGGTGTAAGACTTGGATCTCTGATAGTGGATGGAATTGGTTGAACCGTGATGGCCGATGGTATGGGCCGAAAAGGTACCAACGGCCACCGAAATAGCCGTGCCACCCACTACCGAGCCCTCATTGGGCAAGGGCTTTCAGCTCCCAAGGTGGCCAAAGTTTAGATATTCATTCATCACTTCCATTGATAACTGACCACCCAAGAATCACATTCAATCCAATCCAATCTCATTCATCAAAATGGTCAACATTCCCAAGACCCACCCACTTCATGACTTGGCGACTGTAACTTGGAGCCCTTTGATAGGCCCATTCCTCGTTTTGTTGTTCCTTGGTTTGAGGCTACTTAAGCGACCCGTGATTTGGTTGCTGTCAACGATAATCCATGTGTGCCAGCCCGATTATTCTTCACGACGATTGCTGACTTCATATAGGCCTTCTTATCAAGACTTCATCAAGTCCGTGATGTAGGGGCCGGGAAATCCTTTCCCTCAAACAGATACTGGTTCCCCAGTGGCCAAGGGGATGCAGCCAAGTTTCTCCACGGTAAGGAGAACAGTGTTAAATGGGAGTCAGAGTATGGGCCTATATACCGCATATGGTCAGGTCCAAATCCTGAAGTGTACGTGAGACCAACACCACCAGTATCGTTTCGTCACCACCTAATCTATCATAGTGTTCTGACAAGGTCTGAAGACGTCCAGCAAGTCTTCAAAGATTCAGACAGACACATCAAGGCAGTCAATAATAACTCCGGGTACTTACTTGGGCAGCTGCTTGGAAAATGCGTTGGTCTCGTGAGCCAGGATGAATGGAAACGGGTCAGAGAGGTCTCAGAAGTTGCATTCGTACGAAGCACGGTATCGAAATACTTGGAAACCATCCAGAACCGAACTGTACGCCACTTCAAGACCTTGGGAGCCGGCGAGAACTTGGCCAACGGAGTCATCGATCCAGCAGCAGACCTGAAGATGCTCCCTTTTTGGATCATCGCTGACGTGCTCTATGGAAGTTTATCAAAGGAAATGGAAGACACTCTTGCTAAACTTGCACCTCTGCGCGAGGGCATATTTCGCAAGGTTATGCAAGGCGACGACTTATCCAGATTCAATTGGTCACGGTTCTTCCCGACCAAAACCAACAAATCTCTTGAGTCATTCAAAGAGCAGTGGATTGGGTTTAATAAGGACGCCCTTGCTCGAGCTGTCTATGTTGGATCTTGTCCGCCGGTTGTGGACCTCTATAATGCCGTGGCCACCGGAACAATGTCCCAGGATCATCTCTTGCACACGCTCGATGAGATTCTCTTTGCCAATCTAGATGTTACATTAGGGGCTATCTCCTGGAATCTTGTGTTTTTAGCTGCCAATCCTGAACACCAATGTCATATCCTTGATGAAGTACGAGAATGGAAACAAAGCCCAAAGGGAGGAGACTTCAACAACTACTTCACAGACTCAACCACCTATCTATCGGCATGTATCTCAGAATCATCCCGGCTACGGCCCCTCGCTGCCTTTTCTGTTCCGCAGGCAATTCCAACAGACCGTGTCATAAACGGTTATCTTTTCCCCGCTGGCACTAACTTTGTCGTCGACGCATATGCTCTGAATCAGCGAAATCACTTCTGGGGAAAAGACGGTCTTGAATATCGTCCAGAGCGTCATCTATCTCTCAGCCCAGTCAAATCCAGGTATCAGTTTTGGAGGTTTGGTTTTGGGCCGCGACAGTGCATGGGAAAGTATGTGGCGGATGTTATGTTAAGAGTAATTCTGGTTCATTTGGTAGAGGGTTATGAATTGCAACTCACCGATGACCAAGCCGAAGAATGGAAGAGGGATCCCGACACATGGATAAATCACCCGGAGATGAAGTTGAAATGCGTAGTTAGACAGAAGAGTTAAAACAACGAGTGATGGTGTTGCAATTATGGAAAGCTCTATAGCTGTTACGCTCCGGCATGTTTAAGTAATTTAAATATATATA
>JAAOAT010000977.1:0-14047 GCA_013186855.1 Fusarium ramigenum | reverse complement strand
CAATGGTTCCGCCCGGGATCGAACCGGGGACCTTCTCGGTGTGAGCGAGATGCCATAACCAACTAGACCACGCAACCAACGTATGATTAGTCATTATGAGAAGACAGCAGCTACTGCGTGACATGATCGTGGGCGTAGGTCGGGCCATTCGCGGTCACATTAGCTATTGACAGTCAACGCAGAAACGAGGCTGCGCGGATATCGGAAGCGTTGCAAACAAAATGTTTCTGAGCATACAAGGTTGGCCCGTCGTAGTTTGCGTTCGCCGGCTTACTCTGTAGTGGCTGTTCAATCGGTGGTCACTCACAATGAAAAATCGCAATCTCCAGGGCAAAACAAAAGGATGAAGAGAGCGACAATTGAATAAGCAACTTTGCATTAATTAAATATCTTGCTTTTAGATTGAACATGAAATTCGATTATATATCAACTCTACAAGTTCCATTTTAGAGTGTTTAACATTCTGTATCTTCAATGCTCGATTCACCAAATTGCCACACGCCAAATAGACAACGCAGAGGTTAATTCATAACTCCACTTGACTCACGACGTTTCGAGACAACATGTTCCAGGGTGACATACTACTTGTACTGACGTTACGACGTTGCCTATTGTCGTGACGGGTTGATATCTATTACTTTGGCTTCACTCTGGATAAATCACTCCTATCAAGAATCATGAGAACCGACATATTTATCTGTCTTATATACATTCTTCCAAACCAGTTGCTTATACGATCTTTATCAGTGAGCTTACAACTCCTCATCAGCTTCAGGCTTAGACCTAACAAAGTCAGGCTTGGTGATAACATCATTATCCGCATCCTTGATTCTGTCCCAGAACTTGGCAGCGTTCTTGGGATCATCCGCAAACAGGGTATCAATAACCTGCTTCTTGGGCGTCTCACCCATCCACTTGAACAGCGAAATATCTCTAAACTCATCAGACCTAAAGATCTCCAGCATCTCAATGGGCTCATCTCCAATGTTCTCAACAAAGTGTCCCATGTTCTTGGGAACGATGCCGACGTCACCGGGAACGTAGTCAAATGTTCGTGCGTTACCCTCAGAAGCAAAGATCGTCACGCGGGCGCGTCCCTTGATGAAGAACGACCACTCATCGGCGGAGGGATGCCAGTGCATCTCGCGAATGGCACCGGGCTCGATGATGGCGTGGGCTGCAGCCACGGTCTTGGAGATGGGGAAGTTCTTGGAGTCGGTAATGCGGACTTGGCCTCCGCTTGTCTTGAGAGGCTCTTGGTCGAGCATGCGATGGGTGAAGTTGTACTTAGACTTCTTCGCCTTCTTTCCCTTGGGGGCTTCATCTTTGATGGGGCCGGGCGTGCGGCCTTTGAAGATGTACTTCTCGCTCTCGGGAAGACGAGCAAAGACCTCAGGATCCAGGTCGAAGTTCTTGGCGATCACAGACTTGGGCGTATGAGCTGCCCATGTTAGCTACGTGCATCTCCAGAACCGGGTGAAAACGTACCGAGCCAATCTGTGAGAACAAAGGTCGATTCCTCAGAGAAATGACCATTGTCAAAGATAAGAAGGAATTCCGTGCCATTGGGGCTCAGACCCTGCAGGGAGTGAGGAACTCCGCTGGGGAAGTACTGCACGTTGTTAGATAACGATCAGCATGGAACCCGCTTACTTACCCATAAATCTCCCTTCTTCAAGTCGTCAATGAAGTTTCCACCCTCGTAATCAAGAGCCGTAACTCGGACTTCTCCGTCCAGCACGTAGGCCCACTCGGCCTCCTGATGCCAGTGAAGCTCGCGATAAACGCCTTCACCGAGACGCATATTCACGCCCGCAAGCTCAACACTCGTTGGCAGCTCACGGATGGTAGTCTGACGGGTCCAGCCGCCCTCCTATTCTCAAATTAGTAAATCTATTGCACATCACATTTAACTGCACGAACCTCGATGCGAATATGCGAGTCCGCAAAGCTCCAGCGCATGTTGGCCAGATTTCCATGATCAGTGCTAGGTGGTCTAACGAGATCAGGATTCTGACGCGAGCGCGCCTCGTTCCACGGTCCCAAAACAGAAGCTCCGAGACCGTTGCGCCAGGGCAGAGGGTCGAGCTCGTCGCCGACAGAGTCGACGGGCTTATCAATTGGGTCTCTGTGACCCGGCGTGAACGGCACTTTCTTGCCGCCCGTCACACCGCGATAGTTGGGTGGTAGTCCCAGACCTTTGAGGAGCCTCTGGCGAGGACTGTCCTCTACGGGGACGCCCGCGCAGATGTCCAGAAGGGCTGCGAGATAGGCAAGGTGAGGGAGATGCATATTTGCGGGGCTGTCACAGACAGTGTTACAATTGACTTGGAGAATAAAGGAGTGCTAATTTGGGCAGGATGAGTATCTGGTTGACATTGATGAAGGATGGATGGGGGGGGCACCAATTGCTCAATCGTCACTCACGTTAAGTAGGCTTCTCAGAGTTGAGGGTGAAGAATTCCAAGATACAGCGCCAAACGAAGTTCATGACGCCGAGAAAGCGATCACCGGCGAATCACCGAGTTACGTCTAGTTTGGTATGCAATCCCGTCTGGGGTAACAGCGCATGATGGTGATGACTGCCGTTTGCCAACGCGGGGATCGGTTATCCGGCACATTAGCCCCCTCCAAGTCAAACAAGTAACCAACCCTGCCTACGTGGTATCACAGTACAACTCTTGAATATGTATGGATGCGGCGTATCACTAAGCACATGTAACAAGCTCTCAGGGCGTTACATGCTGGCGCGTAGCCTGATAGGGTGTGATCAGCTCGAGCCGTATACTCAACGTGGTAAAAAGGAGGGGAAGGGAAGATGGTGTGTAAAGATGACGCCGTAATAGCGTGTAATTGAATCAAAAGAAGAATCCGGGATGTGGGGTACGTTGTAAGCCGGAGATAAAACTAGACCCGGGATTTGGTGCGAGATTTCCCCGCTTATGCCAAGAATAGGTGTAGGTGTCTATCCCTCTGCAAGTAAACGATCGGGAGCGAGCTAAGCCAAGCAAGCCAAGCACTATCTTTTAAGGGCGGAGCTAATCTTGGCTTTGTTTGATAACCTTGTCTTAGCTCGGTGAAGACGCGGAGAGTCTGGGGGAGGGGCCTTGTTTCGTTGATCTTCGTTTTTTCTTTGCTTGGCTGGTGCTTCGACTTTAATCGTAGTTTTCGTTTATTTATGCCCCTCTTCTAACCGACGTTGCAAAGAAACGCATATCTCGAACCACTTTCACATCATCATCCCAACACAGCAAACCAATCTCACCACCACCAAATGTCTCACCCATACGGCGCAATCACCAACGGTGAGAGCAGAGCTGAAAACGGCATCTCCGCACAGAGCGATGAGACGCAGGCTCTGCTCGCTCCAAAACCAGGATCTAGATCTTGGTGGCGCGAGAGATTAGGTTCTGATGTCCGCCGAGATTGGGCTGATGTTATGCTTCTGGCGTGCTACATCATAACAGGCATTCTCGACAGTGCTTCAATCTCAACATGGGGTGCCTTTGTATCTATGCAGACCGGTAAATCCTTCCTTCCCGTCAAATCTGATCTGATCTGACGAATGTAGGAAATACGGTTTATCTTGGTCTTGGACCTACGGCTGGGACTAATCGCTGGAAAAAGTCTGGATCTTCAATTCTGGCTTTTTGTATCGGTTCATTCTTCTTTAGCCGTCTGCACAGGGTGTTTACACCAACGCCTAGACGAAAATGGGTGTTTTGCTTGTCCTTTGGTATTCAGACAGCCTTCATTGTTGCAGCTGCTTGTATCGTTACCTGGGGCCCTAAAGGCGCAGGCCCAGATGATACACCCTGGTACGTCATTGTACCAATAGCTCTCGTGGCGTTCCAAAGCTGCGGCCAAGCAGTCGCGAGCCGTGCGCTCAAGTTCAACGCTTTGACTAGTGTTGTTCTCACGAGCATCTACTGTGACTTGTTCTCCGACGCGGAACTGTTCGAGAGCATTTTCGTCAATGCTGAGAGAAACAGGCGTGTTGCAGCACCGGTGCTTCTCCTCATCGGCGCTATAATTGGAGGACTTATCGCGAAGAGCGAGCTGGGGACTTCTGGTGCGCTGTGGGTAGCCGCTGCGCTCAAGATCACCGTCATGTTTGGTTGGGCGGCGTGGCCTGCAGAAGAGGGGTCTTGAACGAAGCTATCGGACCTACTTGTGTGATTCGACAATTCGCTTGTTTGACAGAGTCCTATCTTTAGAGTCTAGACCTTTTAGTATTACACCAGAGCACTTTAGGAAGTTCAGAAATTACAAAGCTGATGCACGCTATACGCCACGTTATGACTCGTGATATGTACGCCTCTTTCTTGGTATCCTAGTCATGCAGGCTTTTCATCCCATGTACCAAAACCAGCAGCCCCTGGGGTTCCCGTTTCAAGCGAAGTTGTATCGATGTAACTTCCACCACTGATCTTCACCCCCGGAGTTTATTAGGCGTCGATCTTGGTACCCCCATCATCATGTGGTCAGCGGACATGTTTGTCCCCCCTTGCACGCAACCCTCCCAGACCCGGTTAAGCGACTCCGGCAGAAGCCCATGGTCAGCTTACTGGCTGCTAACAACGCCGTGTAAGCAATCTGTGTGATACAATGGTTGAACTCAACTCAAATGATTTGTTCTCGGATTGAATGGATATCTGTCGGTGTTCGGTATCGAGGCACATCCTTCTGTCGATGATTCCTGCATGGGGATATACGCCCGTAAGACAGAGCGTCGCATTCATATACGTGCCCAATCCGCGATGCAGTGCTGGTGAGGGGAGGGTGTACGGCGAATGGTCACCGGTAGAGGGGGTTGAAGTGATGCCCTTTGAAGCGTTCACGTCTGTCAGTGTAACTTACACATGACGACTAGTTAGTTGATCCCGAGGATACAGCAGCCTCGATTCGGTAGCTTCAGATAGATAGACTTATTTTTAGCGTATGGCTATATTAATCCGCAAAACGTCAGCTCTGGACTCTAATCTCCAGACTCGAAAAACCACATCTTTACTGAAAACTCTGCCATCTTGATCACACCAGTATGAAACTGCTCGACAAAGCCAAGTCTGACGTTCGCAACGATGTCACCTGGAATCGGGCAGCAACACTAGGAGTCAAGGGAGCTAAAGCTTTGCCATCTGGAACTGTTCAGTACCTTAGTGATAAGGTGCCCATTGTCGGCTGGTTACCGAAGTACAATCCACGATGGATCGTTAATGATCTCATTGCTGGACTTACTCTGGGTCTCATGTTGATTCCTCAGGGTCTGTCTTATGCAAAGATTGCAGACATCCCCGTTGAATATGGCTTGATGTCAAGTTGGCTTCCAGCTGTTCTCTACGCCTTTATGGGATCTACTAAGGGTAAGCTCTCCACGATCCCTCTAACGCTGAGTCTGTGTTAACGATGATCAGATGTCTCAACCGGTCCAACTTCACTTATCGGCCTGCTCACCTCCGAGAACGTTCACGCCCTCCAAGATAGATGGACTCCATCTGAGATCGCCTCCGCAACAGCCTTCATGATGGGAGTTTACGGTCTCATCCTTGGCTTTCTCAAACTCGGTTTCCTCCTCGAATTTATATCCCTCCCTGTTCTTAGTGGTTTTATCACTGCAATCGCCATCACTATCATCCTTAACCAGATGGACTCACTACTTGGCGAAGACAATGTCCGTGATGGTGCGGCAAAGCAGATCCACGACATCTTCAATGAACTTCCCAATGCCAATGGCTGGGCATGTCTCATTGGCTTTACTGGAATCTTGTTCCTTACTATCCTTGAGAAGTCTGGAAAGAGATGGAGCAAGGACAACAAAGTTATCTGGCTCCTCTCCACGACTAGGGCGTTCTTGACATTGGTGCTGTTCACTGGTGTCAGTTACGCTGTCAACAAGAACCGTGACCCAGATAACTTTCTCTTTGAAGTTGTCAAGGTCCAGTCCAAGGGTCAGCAAGCACCGACAATGCCCAAGGCTGACCTCATCCCTGAAGTGGCTGCTCGCAGTATCGCTGTCTTCATTGGTTCTGCCGTTGAACACTTGGCTATTGCACGAGCATTCGCCGTCAAGAACCATTACACTTCTGATCAGAGTCAAGAGCTTTGCTACCTCGGTGTCACCAACTTCTTCAACAGTTTCTTCCATGCTATGGGTGTTGGTGGTGCCATGTCCCGAACAGCTGTCAACTCATCATGTAACGTCAAGTCTCCCCTCTCTGGTGTCGTGACCATGGCTGTTGTCTTGGTATGTGTCTACGAGCTCGTTGGTACACTCTACTGGATCCCCAAGGCAACACTAGCGGCCATCATCATCACTGCTGTCTGGGGTCTCATCTCGCCTCCTTCGACCTTCTATCGCTACTGGAAGACCTCCCTAGCCGACTTTGTCGCTTCCATGCTTGCACTCTGGGTTACCCTCTTCCACTCCATTGAGGTCGGCATTGGATGCGCTGTTGGCTTCAACATTGTCTACATCCTTCTGCGCCAGGTGTTTACCAAACTTTCATCTACTGGAGCCGACGTTGAGTCAAGTCCCAGATCGAACTGGCCTGGAAGCAACAACCTCTCGTCAACCCATATCCCAGAAGACACCAGGATCTTTACCTTCAACGAGTCCCTTATCTTCCCTAATGCTTTTTCCAACACTTCCAAGGTACTTGATGAGATTCAGACCTACCATGCAGCCTTCTACAACGGCAGTCATGGGCCTGAGACAGAGCGCAACTGGTCTGTTGTTGGTGAGAAAAGAGTCGCCCGTCTACGCAAACAAGCAAACATCAGCGATCCTTCATCACTTCCGGGCATAGGTCTCGTTGTCTTGGACTTCTCCCGCGTCAACATGCTGGACACAACTGCTGTTACATACCTCAAGAACCTGGTCAAAAACATCAAGAGCTACGGCGGAGAAGAGACTGAGGTTAGGTTCGCCAACATGAACGCAGTCTGCCGCGAGCGCGTCAGTCGTGCGAAGTGGCGCATCATTGAGGTGGGCTCTGATGATGAGTATGATGGTGATACTGATGCTATCTACCTCTACTGGGATGCTCAGGCTGCAGTGTCAGCACCGAGGAGGAGAGGCTCTGTGTTGAGTGATGATAAGGGACATACCATGCATGAGGAGAAGGTTGAGGCCTGAGCTTATGAGTCTGTATTACGTAACGACTAGGAAACTTTCATGAATCGGCGTCGGACATTTCTTTTACCTATCTTATAGTACAATACCATTCTTTCGTTGATGCCTCGCTTCTTAACTCACCACGCACGTGATATTGAACTTAAAAGGTGCACATATGCATCATTCGATTTTAGCATCCAACCAAGACATTCCCCCGCTCAGCTGTGAGTGTCGTCTTATCATGCTGTTTCAGTGGCGCCATGGATTGTTGCCCGATCTTCCAGTACAACGCCGCCCTGACGACGACCCATCCTAAGTTAGTTACCTGCATGCTGTACCTACTACAACGATTGAACTTTTCCAGAATATGATAAGAAGGTTGTTGGGCCACGTGGGAAGAGCCTCTTCCGATACAGCCTCACATAAGCATTTTCCGCACCGTCACAAACCGGAGGTCAATGCCTCCAGTATGGCTTTGTGCAAAGTGTGTCTGGTTTTCCGATTGCACCCGTTATTGTAAAGCTGCGACTAAAGACTGGATGTTTTCTGTTCGACTAGTGACTATCTGATGTTCGAACGGCTCGTCGGCGACTTGTCCTCTTTCAGTGATGGTGAGTTTCGGCAGAATCGAGATGATAAAGTAGTATCGTTAACTCTTATACGAGTGTGAGTGGAATTAATCAGGCTACACGTGCTTTGACTTAATGGTGAATACGAGCCCTGGATGGATAGTCCGTATTGAAGCGGAGATCGGTGCTGCAGGTTCATGGCGCGGGGACTGATTTTCTTGAGTGCCGAGATCGTTTCGATGTAACATCATGAATTCCACTGCAACATAACGAGCTGCTTTGCGATGAAGAGCCGACAGAACCCGGACCACCCGCTTAGAAGGTATCAATCCTCCTCCCTACAAACACCACGATATTTAATATAATCTGCAGTAATTCGAAGGTTTGGAGTGGCTTCTGACGTCAGAAACCTCCAAACCGTGTTGAACCCTTTGATCCGGGCATCATCATCTGATATCTTCCCGCCCCATGAATACGAGAACGCTTAACACGAGCGCTCAGAACTCAATGCCCCACCAACCAATTGAAAGCCTTTCAGCCCCTCCATTTCCCTCGAACACGATCATTTTGGTGATGATTATGCTGCATTTGGTTAGTCACACTCAGCTGATTGTCATGGCGCAAACTCTAGACTTTTGATTCTTGAGCGTTACGGACCGATCCGTTACATCCACATACCGTTTGAGGGATCAGAACATGATGATGGACGTGTTGCGGGGAAGGCTTGTGGCTTTCGAACACGAAGTTTATGATCGGATGGCTCGGGTCCTGGAAGAGGAGAGGGTGCGAGGATATATAAAGAGGATGAAGTGTCCCTCGTTTTTATTTTGATCCATCATCTTCAGCATCTTATCGATTCATCAATCAATAATAGCCTAATACATTAATACCGTTCATCATGCAGCTGACCAACCTCTTCTACCTCGCAGCAGCTCTGACTTCAGTCTCAGCCACCACCGGTCCGTGCCCCATCTCCATCCTCCTCTCACCATCCCCATCTAACACTCCATAGTATCCTACGATCCCGGCTACGGCGAATCAGGCCGCGCCCTCACAGCCGTCGCCTGCTCCGACGGCAAAAACGGTCTCATCACAAAGTACAAGTGGAAGACCCAAGGCCAAATCCCCAAGTTTCCTTACATCGGCGGTGCGCAAGCCGTCGCGGGCTGGAACTCTCCCAACTGCGGTACTTGCTGGAAGCTCACCTACAAGGGAAAGAGCATTAACGTTCTCGCGATTGATCATACCGATGCGGGGTTCAATATCTCGCCTGCTGCGATGAATGCGCTTACGAATAATCAGGCTGTCAAGCTTGGAAGGGTTGATGCTACTGCTACTCAGGTTGCTATTAGCAACTGTGGTCTCAAATAAGCGCTGGACTGGTTTTAATGATCTGTTTGTCGTGGGGATCGCCATAGAATGATGACGATGATGTGTAATGAGTTTTGATTTAATGATAATTATAACATGATTTCTACGCAAACATTATATTTGATCAAGTATCTGTCGAATCTCAGCTATGACATCAGCGGCAGGATGAAAAATGTTTCGCCTGGTAAAGTTACTTTTTGCATAAACTTTACAGCGCTGCGACAACCGCTTATGACGTGTCTCTGAATGGCAATTGACTTTTGACCTACAACGGCTGCCAACATTTATGCGACATCTTATTGTCCAGACGAACCTCAACATTTCATCTCGACATTCCAATATGACGATGCGCGACAGGTTTTTCAGCTTTGAGGCTTGCGCGCTCTGACATATGTCCTCGAAGTATAGGCTCTTCGCGCGTTTCATGTGGATGTCATCCATGAAAACACGTCAGAGCAAAAGAAAGGCGACCACGTCATTTTCAGTTGTCCAACGGGCCTTCAGAAAGAAAGGCATGTGAATGGAGTCTTATTAGCTACCAGTGCCTAATCTAGAGTTGCCACTCTGCACATGATGGGCTGTAACAATGCAAGGTCATTTAATCGCGGAAAAGCAAATATGATTCAATGGGTGTAATAAGGTGGTTTCGTTTCGTCATCTTAAACATATAGCTCACAAACAGGTTCTGTTGCATTGACGCGACGTTTCATTGAGTGCACGATAAGAAACAGTTAGCCTTGCATGTTTGAAACAGGCGGTCCCTTGAGTGCTATGTAATGTATAATATTGGGTTGCAATATTGAACACCTGGCTGGAGTTGTATGGAAACGTTGAGATGCATGAGCCCACAGCATGAGACCAATTTGACCACCGCAGTTCAGATTTTCAGAGAGCTGCTCAACTGTTTACAACTCTACCCGCTTCTCTTACTCTATGATCTCATGCTTTCAGAATGCTCACCTAACGCTAAGGTCGTAGCACAGGAGCGCTGTTTCTTCACGCAAAGCGATCTCACTCCGAGTATTTATGCATCCTCTCTGACAACCACAATATTGCCAAGCCACATCCTTGGCTGAGATCGTTTCTTTTAATTGAACATCGGACGAGATACTGCCACGTTAGGAAGCTGACATACAGAACCATCACCTGAAACAACCAATAACCTCACCCCAATGACGTGCAGCTCATCCAACTACCGCCCAACTACTCATAAAAATATGCAGAAACAGGTCAGCATCCATCCCTACCGCGGCATAAGTCACATGCCCGCGTCACACGCTGAAACATCGGGAATAACGCGGTACTTAAACGGTCCGCCAAATTGAGGGGAGATGCAAGTCACGACCCCAGTCTTCGCATTTTTCGATGTTACACTGCGCGCTTCCCTCTGACCAGTTGAGGCGCTGCCCTGACTCTCGCATAATTACTTGCAAGGCTGACACTAGCGAGATGAGGATGGGTCATGCTTCTCTTTTTGGGTCTTGTCATGCGCTGGCACGACTCACATCCTTTCGGGGAGTGTCGGTTTGATGCCGATGATAATGGGTGTTGGTTATACAGCAGATGGAAATGATTTTTATAAAAGGGGAGAAAAATGCTAGGAAAGTTTGTGATGATCTGTTGATCTTATCTGTTCTGTATCTCTGCAAAATTCAGCGGCTCTTTTGTATATATACTCCATGCGCTTCAGTACAACTATTCGCCTGTTGGGCGTTGCCTTTTTGGCTTCTGTTGCAAGTGCACAACTTGCTCCTGCACCTAATGGCTGGCCAAACTTCTGGTATAAAGGACATGTTACGAACAAAGCTACCTTCGAGTACAACCCGACAAATGAGTTCATCTTCCCTAGCATCTTCCATGCAGGAGAATATCTAGACGACCCTCTCGGAGAATGGTATCTCTACTACGCACCGCACGAGAACCCGGGCGGTATCTCACTTGTATACTCTGATAGTCTTGAAGGACCTTGGAAAGAGTACTCGAACAACCCAGTCATCACCAACAAATGGGACTCATATTATTCAGTCCCTCACGTCTCAAGCCCAGATGCAAGTTGGAACTCTGACGCCGGCCGCTTGTTTCTCTACTTCCACGGCGATAACACACAAACTCGCTGGGCAGAATCAAGCAACGGCGTTGATTTCCGTTACGGCGGCGTAGCAGTGAATAACCAAATGAGCGGCTCCAACACCACAGAGTCAAGCTACGCTCGTGTCTTTGCGCATCCCAACCCAGCGTCCAAGTACAACTACGCAATGTTCTACATGGCCAACGAAAAAGACAACAGACGCAAAATCCGTCTCGCGGAATCTGTGGACGGTCGGAAATGGACTGTTGATTCGGATTATGTTGTTCAGCCTGGTGGACCTGAGGGAACAGATGTCTCGGGTGCGAATTACTGGACGTGGAATGGGCAGGCGTATGTTATCTATCATGGGTCTTCGGGCAAGATTTACGCGAGGACTATTGATCAGACGTTACGGGATGTGGGGGCCGAGCCGATTTTGCTGTATCAGAGTAGAGGGAAGGGGGAGGATGTTGGGAGAGTTGCGGCGCCGGATATTGCGAGCTTTGGTGGGAACACTTATTTGTTTTATGAGTCTGGGGATAGGTTGGGTGCGACCATTGCTTGGGCTAAGATGCAGAAGCAGTAAGCAACATCCGGAGAAAGGTCAGTTTGGAAGCCTCTCCTTTGCATATCATCGGCCTTACTAATGTTAATGATAGTTTTTCTAATTCTGTAATTAATACTATTCATCCTCAATAAGGTCGTGAGCTGTTTGATCCTACCCCTCATGACATGACTCTTCACGATCTCAATTGAAAAATTCTCAGACTACCCTAGGCATAAAGACGCATTCTCACTAGCTTGCATAAAACGATCTGATGAATTGTGCACCAGAGCTTTTCTTCTGCAGATCTTGGCGGCCCACTTCCAAAGCTCCCTTTGAAGCTATTCTTAGCTCCCTCAGCTCATGGCTACTGTATGATCTAGACGATCCAGCAACCAGGCTCACATAGTCTAACCGACACAATCCACAAAGAGGATCTCTCTAGCTCAACCTCTATCGCGATCATCTGCGTCATAATTCTCGTCCCTGATCCCAAGGCGATGACTCCTCTTTGTTATGATACGCGTCTCACGTTGGGCCGCAAGTTATCCACTTCACCAGCTGTCCACCTCCAATTGGCTACCTCACCCTCGCTAAACCAATCAGATTCGCCGCATCGATAAGTCCGTATCCATCTTCAGTTACCGCCTTTTTCTACGGCCTCCTCCAAATCGCATCCTACGTGCTTCGCCCAACGACACACTCTCTTTTGAAACTTAACATCATGGGCCTCGACGAATTCTTCACCAAAGCAGTCCGCGACAAAAAATTCCAAGCAGCAGCCCTCGAAGTCGCAAGCACATGCGCCTCTGCCGCGCCCGTCATCAAGATCGTGCAGGCTGCGAATAAGATCTCCAAAGTCGGAGACGTTATCCAGCATGCCAACGACTTTCTTTCCAGCGCGTCGCAGACCATTAAAGGCGCGCAGAGCATTCTGCCGCAGATGCATATCATGGGCCAGTCGTTAGTTGATAGTACGAGATTGTTTCATCAGTTTAGTATTGTCGCTACGACGTTGGGCATGGGCGCCAATGTCATTCAGACGTATCAGGGCGTTCAGGCTTTGAACCTTATTGCGACCAAGCTTGGCGAGATTTCAACAAGTCTTGAGGCCCAGGCGGCGCTTACGGCTCAACGAGACTTTCCGCAATACGTTTTTGATATGATTCGAGAACGATTAAGTCAATCGAGTGTCGATACCGAGCGCGATCATTGGTTCTTTCTTTACCATCCCGACACAGATTGGTATCCCAAGTTCTTCCACCTCGTCGAAGAGAAACCACTAAGCCCCCGATTCTGCGGATACACCAATCAGCTCGACACCGTTTTCATGTTCATGCTCGCCGCCCGAGAGCGCATCACCAAGCGAGAAATGTCAAAAGCACGACGAAAACAGTTCTGTCGGCCAGTCCAGCTTCATCTCATCGTACCCGCTTACCAAACAATCCTCATTCCCGAGCCAATCCGAATACCCGACGAGATTGGTGATTTTGTCATCGAAGGACGGATCAACAGCAACAGACCATTTGTATGGCTCAATCTCCCGGACGAACAACAACACTATACCTTTGATGTCGGAATGTGGAGTCCTCCCCCACCAGGAATATGGGAAAAGACTCTAGCTTGGATGGGCCTGTCAGAAAAGCCCAAGATCTCAGATACACCACGACTTCTTGGTGTAGGAGAAAAGATTGAGATGATTGAAGACGAGAAGAGAGAGATGACTATCCAGACTATCGAAGAAGATGGCTCTATGGAAGTTGTCAAGAGAGCTGCTACTGAGTCAACTCTCGATTTGGCGGCGGTGAATAAGCATCGATCTACACCGTTGCATGAAGGTCGCCGACGTCGACGATCACGAAGGACAGAGTCTGTTGCATGATTTTGAGGAGTATTTACTTTGCATTTCAATGGCGTTTTGGATACGGCGTTAGACGGATGATACAGATACAATATCAAAGCGGAAACAACAGACATGGAATTATGACTACTAGATTGTAAAATGAAAGAGCTCAGCTTAGTTTGCATAGCGAACCAGTTACGAATTGAGAAGCTTCACTTATGGCCGAAAATCGGATATTATGCTTTTTGCCACTCTTATGCATGATTGTGCCAGTTAATGCACCTTGTGTTACGACCCTCGCGGTTACGTCACGTGTACCCTATAAATTCCCTATTATAAGCACTAATTATAATAAGACTAACTAATTCCTTCTTAGTCTATTTAGTTTAACTAATAGATATAGGACTAATAACCTACTATCCTAGTCCTAGACTACTAAACTAATATCTTAGTCCTTAAGTAAAGTACTAACTAATACCTATTAAATATAAGTATATAGAATATACTCTTTAGTACTTTTATAGATTCTAGCTTACTA
>JAAOAT010000971.1:0-16075 GCA_013186855.1 Fusarium ramigenum | reverse complement strand
TCCCTTCTTCCTTCGTTGCCGCTGGTCTCTCGGTGTGTCGCCTCGCAGCTCAGTTCGGTTGCATGCAATGCTATCCTGCTTTGCCTGTATTCTCTTCTTCTCGGGGATAGTTGCTTTTCGACCAAGTGAATGTGTCTAGTGGCTAGTGCAACAGGCAACAATCTGAATTGCGATGCAAAATAAAGTATGGGGAATACTCAATGTTGTCTTGTTGTATAGATCCAAGACACCGGTGTTTGACAAAAACAGAAATAGGAAAAGAAACATCAAGAGCGGGAAGAGAGAGACAAGCGGACGATAGTGAGGAGGCGGGGATATTTAATATATGGGTTACATCCTGCGAGCAGGGGATCCACTTTAGACCAAGGTGGCTAGACCGAGCTGGACTACGAGACACAGAAGTATCCAGCAAAACCATGATCCGAGTCAATAGTAATGCTATGCCACAGGCTTCCCTAGGCTGAGATTCTTTCGAGGCTAGGCCAAGGGGGGATTCATCTTGATCGCGTGGCATGGCTTAAGTTTGGAGGGAGCGGTGGACCTAGACGCATAGGCAAAACCAGGTAACTAAAGACCAAGCATCTTTGGGTAGTCAAGATCGCCCCTAATGAGGGGCATGTGGCTCTAGTGAGATCCACAAGAACACTTGGGTGAGGCAAACCGTACGGAGTAGAGCAGGCAATTGTTGAGGGAGTTGCACTGGATGCAACTAAAACAGCGAATGGTGTGGGGCTGTCGCTAAGTACGTAGCTAGCACCTAATTCTGGCTGCGATAGAGGTACCAGTAATCTGGCCGATCACAAATAGCTACATCGCATTGTTGACAGCCCCATCTGGTCATCAGAGGCCTTGAATTGAGGCTATTCGCAGCTGAGGGTTGCAGGGGCTTCTTCCCTTCTGTGAGCTCGCATTTGGGCAAGGCATCCCTGCAATAGACGATGTGAGCTTGGGCTAGTGCGGGAGCTGAGCGATGATAATCGCTTATTGAAGATATCGCTTATTGAAGATGGACGTTGATGTCTGTGTAGCCTCGCTGGATTCGGAGGTAGTAATACTGGCCCAAGTTGAGTTTTTGTGTCGTCGTCATCGTTGATATTTTTGACCTTCCATGCGTTTTGTTAGAGGGTAGTATTCCCGCAGAAGGCGCTAATCGATATTGAAAAGGGACTGATACTGGCTCATCATTCACTGACGCCTTGGACTCCCGTTCTGCATACTTTTCATATGCTTGTCTATTATGGTTGATGTTTAGCAGATTTCAATTGTCTTTTCCTGATCGACTCTGGAATTTAACAAAGACGTTATCGGTTCTGTCAACCCGATCCCTACTTGCAATACGGGATAGCAACTTGATATGGCCGACAGAGAGGCATTTAGTGCTCCCTGCACCATTAAACGATATCCCACATTGCTGCGAAGTTTTACCACCCTGCTCTATATAACTGAACATCATGAAATATTGAACTTTGTTCTGTTTACCTATTGTGTGAGCCGTCCACGGCTCTTGCAGGAGCACAACATCATACCGTTCCGAGTCGGCCAGCGCCAGGGCGCAGTCGCGGCTACCATACAGAGCCCTTGTAATATATCTACGACACGCTCACAATACGCGCGGGGTCAAGATTTTATTTGCACGTAGGCACCCACCCAGGAGGTCACATCGCGCTGCGTCAAAGAAATAGAAAAGCCAATGAAAAGGCTTATGACACATTTTCAACCGAAAATTCTGCTGGAACCTCCAAATAGTGGAAGTGGATTGTGCAAGGGTGGAGCCGATGAGGAGGGGTGGTCAATCTCCCCTGTTCCCTGAAAAGGGAAAAGACAATAGGGATAGTTACAGATTTATTGGAAGGCAAATCCCTCTATATATTTTCACCTCAGGTGGCTGTTCCCCAGCAAGCCTCTTTGCCCCGTTCGTTAACTCAAACGACTTTTCGAATGCCTATCGCTAAATGTCCTACACACTACTCTTCCGTCAGTTCCCGTGGCTGGCAGACATCAGTCGTTACCAGGATAAACTTGGTGATAAGGGAGTGTACTATTTTTTAAGTAACGGATCGATTGGCGTCTGTGATCAAAATATTTAGTCTTATCTGCATGGGGAAAGTACCGCAACAAATCGCGATTAGTCCATTTGGAGGCTGGGCCTTTGGCTCAATCCCACCTCATGTTTCCCCGGATCGTTGCTTGGATGGACTACTGCATTCAGCATCATTAGACTGGACAAAGGACTAGTTAGGATAAGAAAGCTGTCGGCACTATAGTAACATGACTTGCCATATGAACAAATTTGAAGCGGTGAAGATTTCTATCGTCCTCGCCTGAACAGCATGAGCCGGGCCTGTGTAGGGCCTCAAAGTTGACTGCCCAAGCCAAGCATTTTATCACACTCTACTTACTAACACCCCGAACGCAGAAAAGAATGCAGATTATACCCACTGAGTCAATGCGCTCCAGCCGCCTTGCTCCGCAGCACACGATAACAGAAGCATCCTCACCGCCATCTTCACACAGAACCCAGTCCGAACCCTAGCCATTTGGTATTATTTATAGTCCAAGGGCTCCCTTGACTCATCCTTTCTACTATCTGCATTTGTTTTCTTCATTTCATTTCATCGTCTGCGCTATCCGTATCAGTCAGCATTCAACTCTAGTAGACTTTACCTGTCTTACTGAAGGCACAATCATGGACCTTGACATTCCCGCGTCAGTGGCCTCAGCCGAAGGAAACTCCCGCCTATACACCTTAACATATTTCCGCAAAGAACCTGGTCCTAGAAGGCTTTCCACTGCGATGAAGCATCACATGCGCTCGGGTCACTATTGTCGTTACATGTTCCTGTGGAAGATTATTCGCTATGCGATCGACATGAGGAGAAAGCTTCGCTATCGGCGCGAGGCGAAAAGGACTGGTCATAAATGCTTGTGTCGCACAGGAAAGACATCAGTATACAAACAAGTTGGTATTCCTCAAAAGGTTTCTGAACCCACTTCACGTCAAGCGTTTTGTAGCGTAAACCTACGGCATGGCGGTATCTTGAGATTCTACCTTGAATTCCATTTGCAGCCCGAGTTTGAAAGCTGGTACTTACCTCAGGGCCCTTCCCCGACGCCGCAAACGGTACAGGCACAGGTTTTTGGGTAAGTGTACAACATAACAGAGGTCACGAACTAACAGCATTCACAGGATCTTATGTAAAGAGCTGGGTCTTCAAAACCCGTGTCGACTTTGCTCGAAGAATGATGGATCACCCGTCTTCCTTTGCCTTAATCAACCCGAGTCAACAAATGACAAGTCGTTCGCGCAGGAAGTTGGGCAAAAGGTTTTGCTTGCAGCTTGTGAATGTTTCAAGCGCCTTGAGTTAGAGACAGTCGAGAGGATGATCAATCAGAGTGAGCAGCGATCAGAATGGATCACAAAGGGGGATTCGTCTGAGTGCTCCGTTGGTCACTCTGAAGGGAATCTGTCTGTTACTCTGCCTTGTGAGCATATGGTTTGTATACATTGCGAGATCGACTCGGCGATGAAGGCCAACATTCGTTACACATACGGTGGATGCAAGGAATCAACGGTGGAGGCCGACTCTCGTCACAAATGCGCTGAATGCAAGAAGCCGTTCGATATTATTTCATTTGGTATTAGCTTTGGCTGGAAGTTCATTAAGGGGGGATGAAGATTCTGTTTTGATCTTGTTCACAATATTGATGTATTCCCGGTTTAACCTAGGAGCTTTTATGCGTTCAGTTGCTCTGATTGTTTCATATTTTTAAAGTAAAAAGTATAGCTGTTTGAGAGACCTTAGTAGATCGCCCTGGCTGTTGATGCGGACTGCTAGGCGCTAACAAAAATACAAGGGCTTAACTACACTAGAAACCATCCACAGCAGCTGAAGACGATGTGTGCTAGTTCTGGCCGGGCTATATCACGCCAGATAATAGCCCGGAATTTTTATCAGATGTAAATTATTCATTGCAAAGTTTGATTCAATAGCTTATACTACCATACCCCAGTATTCGTGCAGTTTACCTAATCAACGAATCTGAACACTTGCAGGACTTATTTCCTCCCTCCATTGAAAAGAAATACGAAACTAGCATAGCTAAATGATCACGCCACGCGGTTACATGTTCGACTCGGCCTTTTTCCATCAATCTCGTTTTTGTAATTCGTCTGTTTCATTTGCTAACGTCGGAAATGCGTACGTAAGCATCACATAATGACAAGTGCCAGTTCAATGCCGACAGGCCTTGCATAAATTCCCTACCTAAAACTTTGCATTGTCGTCTCCAAAGTCACCATGCCTTCCCTGCTCTCATGCTCCGGACCCTCAAACACTATAACACCCATCTGCTCCTTCATCGTTTCGATATGGCGCAATATCTGTCCAATAATGGATGCCGGGCTTCCCAGAAGCTTATGTGAATACTGGCTCGGCCAGCCATTATCAGCCCTCTTGGAGATGGAAACAACAAGATTCCGACCTCCAGCCTCTTTGTCAATGCATTTCTGCAATAAAGTCTTCAATTCATCACGGAGAACCATCTCAACATCGTGCTGATTGAAACGAACCATGGCGGTTTCGCTAGGGTGTTCCTCATTGTCCAGATAGTCAGGATGGGCAAGGGAATAGTCGGGGCTCTGCATGAGCTGCGCTTCTCTAGAACGAATGCTCGCTTGACATTCTGCAGCGGCCCGGACGTTTAGCTTCACGCCGTAGCCGCAGTCTTTGCCGTCGCCGGAGCAGGAGCATGGCCTCTGAACCGATTCGCCTGTCTGTATCTCAGTACTGCATAACTTGAATCTATGGAAAGACAAACAGCAGCAGCCGACGCAAACCAGGAATGATTTATCCTGGAGATCCAGTGCTTTTGGGCTTCTTCTGCTTCTTCTAGCCTGCCAGATAGACGCGATTTATCTGTGGATTCCTTTGCCTCTTAGCAAGTAGACCTGGAGGGATATAATAATTACGAGAAAAAGGTAGCATATTCTGCTATCTTTCATAGTGACAGAAAAGATCTGACGATAAAAGAGGGATGAAATGACAGCGCTTAGTATGCGATAGGATAGGAAAGCCTTGTAGAATCAAATGATCCAAATCGGACGTGTGATGATATACTTGGTTGTAGAATCGAAAGAAAGGTCACCATGTAACCAACTCACCTATTAAGACAATATGGGCTCTCCATGTCATATAACAGACATAATTATGCCAGAGGTCACTCGCCGCTAAAGTTTTGGTAGTAATCACTCGCGAGGTATCATGAGACTGTTGTGCAGCCAACTCAATCAATTCTCGATAGTGCCGAGGTTCCAGTTTGTCAACATTCCCGTCGACCCCTGTTGAATCAGCAAGAGTACAGCCAATCACCAAGTCAGCCCTCCTCTTATGGTTCCCTAGCTCCTTGGCTCCCTGTCAACCCCGCATGCAAATCTGTTTGGCCCCGCTAAAGTGGAATGCCACTCACTTGCGTCTAGTTGATCGCTATGCTACATCCGGTCGCAGGGTGGTTTTCAAGCGGCAAGGAAAAGCCGCTCAGCTCACCGAAAGACTTGAAGTTGCTGATCTTGGCTGGGATGGCTCTACGGAGTAGTAGAGTGGCGTTGTGTAGCTTGGCTTGTGCTCGTTTGATAGCTGGTTGACGGGCGCCTGGGGGTGCAGCTAAGACAGCCCGCAATCTTCATGTCTCAAAAGAACAAACAGGCATAGAGTACTGTGTAACAGCTAGATCAGGGAAGGGTTAGCGACATCAAGGTAAGGCTATCCCCTAGACGGTATCAAGGCGTCTGTGGACTTGTGGAGGTCGTCGACGGAATGAAATGATATTCCGGTACCATCCCATCGAATTCAGAAAGTCGCTTATTACCGTCTTGAGACTGTCTAGGACATTTGATATCATATTTGGGGCCTTGCGACTTCTCATGAGCCACCCCATGATGTGGCTTTAGAGTTTCATGGCGATCATCTATTGAGTTTGCAACTTAATTGCCCATGTCACACGCGACAAGCTGACATTGTCAAGCCTTCCCTAACTCACGGACAACTCGATCGAGATGCCCCTCATTTGGGAGACCAAAATGGAGTAAAGCTTTCCGTAAGAGACTGTACGTGTCGAGAGGTCATATGAACATTTTGGCTATGGGGGCATAATAGGTCGGAGACAATCCCCTAAGACAGTCTACACCCGGGCGTGAGAGAGTCTGAGCTGTCCAACACGCCGAGTGGGGTTTATGAACACTCCTGTAGACACCCGCTCGACATACATCACGTATACGGTTTATGATGCTACATTCGATGGCCAACACTTGTGAGTATCCGGCCGTCGTCTATTTTCTTTGTAAGTACGGTTATCTCTGTCACTCAAGACCAGAAGTTCCAGAACCGGACCATTAATATGCTGTACTGAATTTACAAATTATATGTGGTTTGGCATTGACCTTGATAGCCGCTACCTAGCATGCAGGAGATCTGGGTGGTGAGAACATAGTTCAACGTGGCGAAATTGTTTCTGTGATTGTGTGCTCATTCGAAGCCGCTGCACCATCTTGTTGTTCAGCACATAACAAACCTACCGAGCTTAGCACGTTGCACCAGAAATAACAAGGTGAGAGATAAGACGCGTGAACAGAAGGGAATCGGAGTCCAAGCCCAAGCCATGAGGTACGAGAATGAGTTGAGGCCTGTGCATAGACGCAAGAAACCGGGGTCTAGAGTATCGGGTTTGATAAGAGTGGACTTTAAGCCAACATATCGCTTTTTCGTGAACGATGCAGCTCAAGTTATGCTGAGAAAGCAATGTCGAACACTACCGGTAAACATAGCATATGTAGTATTGGCAAATCCATGCCTCTAGAGATAAACGACTCCCGTACCGCAACGGCTGACAAGACGAATCACGGTCGCTATGATTTAGAATACTCGTCTTAGGATTAAGCATTTCAGACAACATTTCTAATAACGATCTTCTTCAAACTTCTGAAATTGAGGTCCATAAGAAGAGCAATCTCAGTTTGGCTATTAACGTCGAACAGTCCAAAGCTTTGGGTGAGATAAAAAACGACAACAGAGCCACGAGCCCTCCGCCGAACCAGTCAATCTACCCTCAGGGCATTACTTCGACTACGACCTCTCGCGATCAATGCACCTCCCCTCCCGGACAGTCGAATGATTACACCAGCATGGGAACTTACAACAATCCATTCGCGGGCCCAGGTTTCGATCAGATGAATGGATTCATGTTCTCTGGTAGCGGGCCGCTATTGAAAGAACTCACTAAGAACGAGAAGAATGAAAGGCATACACAGCCTATCATCTATGACCATCCTTGCAAAGTTGGACGGGGAAAGCAGCTCAACGGGGCAGAAATTACAAATGCGACGTTACCAGATTTCAGTCGCCTCCGTTTTTTCAATCCTCAGGCGGTCTCCAGCCCTTCCTCTGGTCCAGGTGGCAAACGTGGTGGAAGAGCGGCGTATCTTAGCTCACTTTACCACATAGCGCTACGGAACCCACCAACCTTTTAACCCAGTTTTCGTCTCGATTCAACAATCACCTATGTGGACGCATGATTGAGCTTCTTAGAACTAACCTTCCACCTTCATGGACCCTTCATGCATGCCTGAATTTGATGACATTGGCCAGGCACATTACACTTGATTCTAGGAGTGTTGATGCGAAAGTCCCTAGAATATGCACACTAACCCTATATTGATAGCGGTTGTTTGTGAATTAGCCGTCCTCGTAGCTGGTTTCTTCATCGTCATTTGACTCCCGATTCCCCCGAGGATGCAGGGTCCGAACCAACAGTTCTTCATCACAGGGATAAACGAACAGGATGCCGATGACACGCGAGCTAACAATGTGGACCAGCAATTCCTTTCTGGAGGAGAGGAGAAAGCAGCAGCGGCAGCGATGTCAGCGAGGTTGTTGAAAGCCAGGGCAATTATATAGTACAAAGTAACAATGATGACCTAAGCTCATGATATATATCCATGTATGATCAAAAGATACAGCCAGATGCTAAGCGCATTCCGACGAGCCCTTCTTTGAGGCGTGAAACCTACAGCACCTTGTACTCCCTGTAGTAGCTCAAATTTTTGCGTGACTGAGAACTCATGTTTCCTCACACGGATCAAGCGTTCTGTCATGACAGCATCCGCGAACCCATTGACAAAACACTGCACAGTCGGCAGAATCTTCGAAAAATGACTGTGCGCAGCGAGGTTAGTCTTGTTTTGGCCGAATGCTATATAGATGTTACTTCCATCAGCTATTCCTGTCATGTAGGACTGAAGGTCGCCAACTGATTGGAGATAGCCGATACGGTGAAGTCGCAAAATAATTGCGACTATTCCGCGGTACGTCAGATCTTTATTGCGGTATACACACTGTAGGTTCTCCACAGACGAGTCCATTGTAGGGTCCGTATACAGTGACTCATTCCAGAGAGAGATGCACTTGTCGCCCCTTTTCACTGGGCTGCATCCGTCACCAAGCTTGAACCAGAAGCTCTGGTGCCTGTCAATTTACTGTCGGTCCACGCGACTGGAGCTTTAGCTCACCAGCCCCAGTCACAGCTGCAATGCCCCACGTGGCTTCTTGCCACCACGCTCCTCCACAACTTCTACTTTCTTTCATCACGGCTTCCTCTTCCTCTACATTTAATCACAACGCGACTGAGTTCCCTCCTTCTTTGACACCACTACCCTTTCTTCACTGGCCTGTATTGGCCATACGTCCTTCTTCGCGCTTCCCTCAGGCGCTCAGGTACGCGTTGAGTTGTCCTCGCTTGCTTGCCTAACTGACTGATTAGACCTCTAGCAAACGAACCTCTTCACAAGACCCTCTTCACAAGGCCCCCTTCCCAACGACTTCCCTCTTCGAACATTCATCAGCGGTTTCTATCCTCGAGCGAATTTCCTTCTCGAGTTCCTTCTTTCAAGGCTGAACTCGCCTTCGCAACGAGCCCCCCTCCAAAGACGATGTGTAACTCCTAGGAGGCGAGACAGGCACCAATGCCCGGGCATTGCCCTATAGAGACCACATCTTCCGATAGCCGCATGGAGCGGGAAGAGATGTTGGAGATCATGGACGCCCTAGTGAAGCAGGTAGGCAAATCCACTGGCGCCTGTGTCCAAGGTCATCTTGCAATTGACTGAAGGGCTCAGGAGTTGTGTGGCCAAGATCCCACAGATCTCTACAGAGTTGAACAACGAGATCATACATGAACATAGCGTCCTATAGCGTGTACTCCATAGCCGTGCCACCCACCCAATTCAGCAAATAAGGCCTATTTGTGACGGAAATGGTGCAAAAGTAACCTCAGAGAGCAAAATGTCGGAGATGTCTTTTACGGACCCACTACCATTTCGGCAACGGTATGGCATAGCTTTAGAGTGGGTTGAAGTAGAAGAGAGGTGCGCTAGACCATCGTGAACACAACTTGATAGGATAGAGGTCTTCTGAAGGTGAGTGTACCCCAAGAAACGTTCCGAAGCTAAGCAATTCATTGGTGAAGGGTTTTTCGTGGCTGGAGGGGAGTCCAGTACCATAAGAGTGTTTGAACTCCGTGAGCGCCCAAAACAATGTTGTAACTGCCAACAGATCACGAACCACAGAGCATACCAGTGCGGATGACCGCAAGTCTGCGGCAGGTGTGCGCGAGAAGGTCACCATCATAGCAGATGCGCGGAAGTGATCCCGAGATGCGTCCCGTGCGGCGGCCCTCATGGGTCATATAGCAGAAACTGCCAGAAACTCTATCCGCCACGACATGAATAACGCATTCCAATTGTTTCAACTGAATGTAAGAAAGCAAGGACCAGTACACGAGAGCCTGATAAACGACAAGGATATTCAGGATGCAACCGTGTTGGCCACCCAAGAGTCCCAAGCACGACGGATCCATGGAAAACTATTGGCGGTTCCGATGAGGATCATGGATGGGTTCAGATGGCGTCGACGGCTGAGAGAGAAGGTAGATGGGTGATCCGGAGTGTGCTCTGTGTGAACAAAGAGGTGGAAGAGGAACAGGTGTGGCATTCACGGCCTCTGTCTACGTACCTTGGTAGGGCCATCACGGAAGTGAGGCGAAGGTCAGGGAGAGTGGTGGATATGGTGATTACCGGCGACCCTAAACGTCACGACCAGATGTGGGGAGCAGACGATGTAGCGGCGGCGAGACAAGGCGAGGCAGATCCGATCATCGATTTAATGAACGTCTTCATGCTTTGAAGCCTTCTCCGGCCGGACACAAAGACATGGCAAAGCGGAGACTACGAAACAGCGATCGACTTGATCCTTGCTTCCGAGGAGCTTGAAGACGCAAACATCAAATGCGCGATTCATGGTACGGGGCACGGATCAGATCATCGCACGATAGAGAGGATATTCGACATCTCAGTTCCGGCGCCGAAGCAGGAAGAAAGGCTTCTGTTCAAGGATGCGCCACTGAAGGAGATCAATAACAGGATAGCGAACACACTGAGGGATGAACCAATGGGAAATACGGTGCTGCGGAAGGCGGACAGGCTGATGCTGGCGGTCTTAGAACCCGTCCAGACCTTAACACCAAGAGCCAACCCGTCCCCCGTAGGCAAAACGGTGGTGGACCGATGATCTCACTCAGCTACGACACGTTTACAAATACTGGAGGAATAAAGCGCGAGCCGCGAGACGGGCCGGCCAAACTTCCTCAGACCTCGAGGACTCAGCGACCGCCGCGGCGAAGTAGTACCACGATGCCATCCGACAACACAAGATGAACCATTAGAAAAAGCTCCTAGCGGACAACGACAACATCTGGAAAGCAGCCAAGTACATGAAGCTCGGGGATGATGCAGCTTCTGGGAAAGTGCCTCAGCTCAATAGAGCGGACGGAACGAAAACGACAAATCATCGGGAACAAGCCGAAGAACTTCTAGCCAAGTTCTGCCCGCCACTGCCAGACAATATTGAAGACGAAGGTTTAAGGCAACAGAGAGCTCCTGTCATGATGCCGAACCTTACGTTGGACGAAGCGGAGCGCCGACTGTGGGAGACAGAGTCATGGAAAACGCCAGGAGAAGACGGACTACCGGCGATCGTCTGGAAACAGGTCGAGCCATAGGTCAAACGCGACGTCCTCGGCAGTTTCCAAACATCATTAGAGGAAGGCGTGATACCGAAACAATGGAGACATGCTCGAATTATCCCGCTCAAGAAACCAGGAAAAGACGACTACACGATTGCGAAAGCCTGGAGACCGATCTCGCTTCTTGCTACCCTGGGCAAAGTGCTGGAGTCGGTAGTTGCCGAGAGGATCTCCCACGCGGTAGAGACTCACGGACTTCTCCCAACTAACCAATTCGGTGCACGAAAACAGCGATCAGCAGAGCAAGCGCTCATACTCCTACAAGAACGTATCTTTTCAGCATGGCGCTCACGCCATGTCGTGAGCCTAATCAGCTTCGACGTGAAAGGCGCATACAACGGCGTGTGTAAAGAGAGGTTACTGCAGCGGATGAAGGCTAGAGGAATTCCGAATGGCCTCCTACGCTGGATAGATGCTTTTTGCTCCGAGCGAACGGCAACTATCATGGTGAATGGACAAAGCTACGAGAGTAGACCTCTGCAAGCGGCACTGCCACAGGGATCGCCCCTATCGCCAATATTGTTTTTATTCTTCAATGCTGATCTGGTGCAAACTCAGATTGACAAGAATGGCGGTGCTATTGCATTTGTCGATGACTACACGGCGTGGGTGTCGGGACCGACAACTCAGAGCAACAGGAAAGGGATCCAAACGGCCATCGACAAAGCTCTTGACTGGGATAGACGGAGTGGTGCGACCTTGGAGGCAGAAAAGGCGGCCATCATACATTTCACCAGATACACAGGCAGGATAGACTCGGAGCCATTCACCATTAAGGATGAGAGGGTCTTCCCAAAGGATCAAGTCAAGGTTCTTGGGGTCGTCATGGGCTCGCGGCTTCACTACAAGCAGCACATTGCAAGGGCAGCGACGAAAGGCCTCGAAGCTGCGATGGAACTGAAGCGACTCAGGGGGGTGGCCCTCTCGACAACGAGGCAGCTTTTTTACAGCCATGGTAGCCCCTGTAGTGGACTACGCCTCCAACGTCTGGATGCATGCGTGTAAGACAGTAGCGACGTATGCCATCCAGCGAGTACAGAAAATAGGAGCACAGGCGATTATAGGGACCTTCACGAGCGTGGCGACAGGAGGAGCTGAGGCCGAAGCCCACATAGCGACCATCCACGAACGCTTCTGGAGACGAGCTAGCAAGTTATGGGTGGACATACACACGCTGCCACGAACCAACCCGGTCCGAAATCTCTTGCGAGGGATCAAAGCATTCAGACGCTTCAGATCCCCTCTCAGGCGCATCGCGGATGTATGTCGAGAGTTGCCGAAGGACGCCATGGAAGTGATCCAGCCATTTACTCTCACTCCGTGGGAAACGCGTATAAAGGTCATATTGAGTACACAAAAAGAGGAAGAAGAAAAGAAGACCAAAGAGCTAGCTAGAGCAGGATGGGCGGTCAGGATCGCGACAAGCAGTTCAGCGAGAAACGATCTGGTCGGCATGGGCGGAGCGATCAGGATCCCAATATCCGTGGCAAGAGCCGGCAAGCTCAGCGAAACCTTTTCGGTCACCCTAGGTACGAAGGAAGAACACAACCCGTCTACAGCTGAACTAGCAGCGATTGCCCATGGCCTCGGCTGTCTATCAGAGGTAAAGTATCGGGTCATTGTAATCTTGACGAGCAACAAATCGGCGGCACTGGCTATAGGTAATCCTCGCCAGCAGTCAGGTCAAGGACACATTAAGAAGATATATGATGCATTATAAAAACTCAGAACGAACGGAAACAGAGTCAACCTCATCTGGTTGTCACGCAACAGCGAGCTCAAAATTCAGAAAGCAGCCAAGATGTCAGCACGTCACACCAAAGAGAGGAATGGCTACAGCCAAGACAACAATTCTCAGTCGAACGAGAGCAGATCTACGAAAGGAAAGGAAGCTACCAGATGGAGTTGGTGGGCGCTCTAGAAGGGTCGACTCAGCTCTGCCTGGTAAACATACCCGGCTGCTATACGACCAGCTATCATGGAAAGAGGCCAGCGTGCTGGCTCAACTTAGAACAGGAATGGCACGACTAAATGGCTATTTATATCAGATCAGGGCCGCACAGTCGGACCAATGCCCGCGCGGACGTGGGAAAGAAACGGTAGAGCACTTCCTCTTCCGATGCATAAAGTGGACGACACAACGCAAAGATATGATGCTGCGATGTGTAGAAGAAAAGCGCGGCAACCTCTCTTTTCACTTGGGAGGCAAAGCAGTATCAGGCGGACAAGAGTGGACACCGAACATGAAAGCAGTACGAGCCACAATCCAATTCGCGATCGCCACAGGTCGCCGAAAAAAAGAGATGAAAGGAACACCATTAACTTATCGACCACAAACTTGTACCAAATAACAACTACTACTAAAAAGCGGGCACCGCTTTAGCCGCCGAAGATAGGAAACTGAACACTTGGAGGAATTGGTCTCCAAGCTGACCTGCTACTACTAACTAATACGGGGATCGAGAAGGAGAGGCAATGAAGAGACAAAAGAGAACAAGGCAGAAAATCTAGGGGCTCGGCGAGATCAAGGCATTAATTGGCGAAGCGTATATATTCTTCAGACTTTAGAACCCTCTGGGCGTTGGCCTACCGGGCGTGATAGACTGTGTGTGTGTGTAGCTGTGCTGCTGTAAGCCTGAGCCGTGTAGAGTGAGCCTAAAATGGTAGCGATTGCTGCGCGCATTCTGCTCTCGTAGCCTTCTTGGCCTTGTCTCTTCGCTTCCAGGTTCATGCTGAGGCCATCGGCTCTGGATGGGACCCACATCATCTCATCATCTTGACTCTGTTGTTTCCCTTTCTCAGTCCTCAATCTCTCGACGTGCTCGTAGATCTGACCAATGGTGGCCTGGCCAGACTGCTGTCGCGGTCGTACGATCGCTTTGAGTGACGATTGGCTACCTGATAATGCCGTGAGCTCTTGATATTGTAGACCATCCGGCATGCATCGTAATTCCATCGCTATCGCCTCCAGCTCGGTCGTGTACTGGTTCTGGTCGTCGCGCGACCCGAGTATCTGGCGACTATCTTGGCTGTTTGGCCAGGCGATCTTTGGACCACGATACCGCCCATACCCACTAGCCCTCCTCTGTCGGAAGCGCTAGTCGCGATGGCAATGTCGCCGACGCTCTTCGCTGCTGTGATCGCCGCTTCACGATCGGACTCAGAGCGGCACATGGTTGTGCCAACAGAGATACAACCCCTGGGCAGCTATCAGAAGGTTATGGTAACTATGGACCAACATATAAGTATGAAGATCCTTTGCCGGAACTATCCAGCACTGAAGAGGCAAGCATGTATTGACCGGCCTTGGGAATCACCTTCTTTTACCAAGGCATACCCCTTTTGCCTACCATAATTACTTGTCACATTGTGAGATACCAAAGCTGGAAGACGCGTCGATATCTCCATATCCTCAGGCATTTCTCTAGGACGTACGACGGAAGTTCAACACCACCTCGACCCAAAACTCAGTGGATTTGCATCAACTTGGGGGCACCTACTTTTATTAATCACGTTTATTCGGGGACCGCATTCTTGCTGCAAACAATGGGATGCGGAGTGCTTCAGGGGGAATGTGCGAAATGACAGTCACCAATATCAATTGTAGCATTCGTCACAAACTCTACAAAGAATTGAGGTTGTCTCCTTTCAATGTTCATTCCATTTCTTCAGTAGCTTAGTAAAATTCACCCTATCTTCAAAGTCCTTCGGATCTAGGGCGTGAGGTTGCTCATTGGGATGACTCGAGTGGTTGGGCGCATTGTTGACAAGATCCTACAGCAACGCCAGGACCGTTTCATTGGCAACTATTGTCAATATTCCATTCTCTTCACCTTCGAGGCAAATTTCAACCTTTTGGTCTCGTATAAAAAGTCAGACAGTCTTTCAACCACACCATGATGAGTTGAGTAGATGCTAGGTCCCACCCTCTGGTTGATCTCATCATTCTCGGTTAATTTGTCTTTGTGCATCGTACTATATTTAGCTTTCAGTGACTCGGCAGATCGTCCCGGGAGGTGGTGTTGGATTTGCTTCCATGTCAACTCTTTCATTCCCTTCAGTTTGATCAACAGCTTCTCTTCTTCTGGCGTGTACCTCCTTTTAGTCCTTGGGGGGCTAGGTGCTGGACTAGGCATTCCAACTTGTCCCACAACCCTGGGAGCCTCTTGCAAGCCGTTATGACGACGGTTCATCCTGATTAGCTGTTCCAAGCTAGGAAGATAGTTGTTATTGGTAGACAGGTGTTGAGGTTGGTGCACCGAAGCGCCGGCATCGAGAGCGCATGTTGCCTCCCAAGATTTTCTTTGTGTGCCACTGAACCTCGAGTACAACGGTTCATGCATATCTCTAGCAGATAGCTTAGGGTCTTTAAGATATGGTCGCTCGGTGCCTGAGGGAGGCACGGCATATTGAGGGTGTTCCGGTTGTCCTGGGATCGAACAACACCCGGTCATCGCCGCGGAGCCCTCTTCTGGACTTCCATACTGTTGCAATAAGTATAGACAGCGTTCAGCCATGGCCTGAGGTCGTCTGTGACGTGTCTGAATCGTTCGATGAGAAATCACCAGCGTACCATGAACACAGGTAGCAATCCAAGGTGCCCACTTGTAGAGCACTGGACCTAGAGCGATTGTATTAGCGTCTGAAGGTCGGGACCTTGATAAATAGTATTGGCTGCGCGTGACCTACTACACGGGCCCAATCAACTGTCCGGAGAAAGAAGGTTGCTCGGTGTGTCAATATTGGCTTGCATGTCGCTCGCAATGTCGGGGTACGCAGGCGTTTTAAATCCAATGACAAGAATGCTGGCTGTCTCTGCCTATACCATATCCAATCACCATTGTTTGATGACAGAGTAGCCAATTAGAGCAAGTGAAGATATTGATTACCCACTTCTTCCCGCTGCAGCTTACCTTATCTCAAGGCGACCCAGGTTTGGTACTTG
>JAAOAT010000968.1:0-24502 GCA_013186855.1 Fusarium ramigenum | reverse complement strand
GAGATTCAAGGAACGAATCAACTTATTCAATCCCCTGCGGGCTGCTTTATCGACGTTGTGGATTTCCCCGAGATGTCGAGATACGCGAACCTTATCTGCCGTTATAGCATAGCTACGTTGCTTACCGATGATAGCAGGCTCGGGCGAGTTGAGGTGCAGACCAATGCAATCAAGCTCGGCAAGTTTTTCTGACGAGAGTTGGCTGTAAAGCCTTGTGTAAGTAGAATACTCGTTGTCTGGCATCGTTCTTGACCAGGTGATGTAGAATCACTAGCTGGAAAGAAGGATGCAGATGAGCCAGAGGCCAATTCGCTTCTACAGGGATGGCACGGGATATTGGGACGGTAAACGCGACGCGTTTTGAGTTGCAGCTAAACGTCGATAGATAAAAACGCGCCCCGTTTTAAGCCCCCAATTGGGGGTAGAAGTCGAAAGGCTCTGATTGGTCTAAAAGACGAAACGCGGCGCGTTTTGAGCAAGAATACTTGAGTAGGGGTACACCACAATTAGTAGTAGAAGAGTAGGTTGATAATGCAGAGAGGTTTCCGTTTTACTGAAAGAGTTCCACACAATAGTGACTAGAAGATCTTATAAACTCATCTCGAATATCTCAAACCGTATCAAATAGAAACTGTTTATGGTTGAGCAGGGTCATATGGTAGGCACTGCTTGCATGGTTTATGCCTACAACGTTCCTGACCCACCACATAGCCTCTACACTTATCCCGCCCGGCTTCATTGGTGTGCCCACAGCAATGACACCACCATCCATGAGGATCTAGATAAATCCCAACATAACACTCCGGCCGATCACAAATCCCTTGAGTAGAAATTGTTTGTGTTGAAGAGGGTGAACAACGCAGGAGAGTTCCGCTTCGTCTATGGCGCCGATTTGCCGCAACGGCGTGGGGACAATCTTCTGCCTGTTCTGGGCTGTACCACCTTTCTCCTTGTTGGTGGCCGCAGGTCAACCTATACATCCATGTTTGACACATAAGGCTCTAGTCTTGACTATACTTGAGAATGAGTATGATTTTGATATGACTATAATTATTGGAGACTTACAGATAAACAGGAAACGGTTCGAAGATGTTGTTTGACTTTCACCTGGATCCGTGTCACAACTAGATTCATCTCTCTTATATATCTTCAGCTTACCTAGGACAATTGCTCAGATAAGCGCTCTGGCTTTTCTTCCGGCCCTATCACATTAATAGACATGAGTGTGACTTGGATACGAAACGCCGATCATATATGCTAGCTCCCATGGGCCGGCGCCAATGCGACCATAAATTGCTTGGCGGCTTACCCCACTGATGTATCCCTATAGGATTCGAGTCTCTTCATTCCAAGCGCTCGTTAAGTGGAACAGATGATGTTTATACAGCGGCTATTGAAACCTCGCTAATTTTGTGGCGCTTTGCCAAATAGAGTTTGGTCATTCATAGCCTTGAATATCAGGTATCATCCTCCTTAAATAGCAATCCCGCGCTCCCACTTAAACTTCATTTTGTCATCAAACCTGCCTGCAAATCTTACTTTTCCATCTCTCGAACCAAAGGCAAAGCCTTTTTATCACTTTCATACAACCAAAAATAAATCTTGCAACGATGAAATCAAACGCAAACTTTGATTTTACGCGCTGGGAAGTGCATGACACCAAGACAGATTGTAATCTGATCTTTCGTTCAACCTTAGGACAGGTGTTCTATTGTCACATTAACCCCCACAAATTCATTGATTCTCCTACTATTCTTGGACAATACCTCAAATGTCTCCAGATTCTGCGAACTGGTGAACAGGAGATCGATGGATTTTATGACGAAGATGCCTATGAATGGCTGACTCAATCCTTTGCGCCGTTGATCACTCAGCTGGTACTGTCTTCGGGCATGGACGCTGTTGTGAATCCGACCTTGGCGCATTATCTATTTCCTTCCAAAACATACAACATTCAACTTCTTGCTGTGGATGATGAGTTGAAGCCTGAAGTAGTCGACTTCGAAGGGCACGGTTGGATTAATTCCATCATCGAGGTAGATGATGACTTCCTACGCGAACTTGATCAATGGACTCGATCTTACGCACCGTCCAACGTGCAGTTATGCTACGATCGCCCCGAAGATAGTCTTATCAAGACACCCAAACGAACGATTATATTCAATGAAAAAGGACAGCCAGTTACCTGTTTTTTCAAACAATTCGGCTTGTCATTGGGTTCGTCGCATGCAAAAAAGGAGCTTGAGGCAATGAAGAAGATTACTCTGGCCCAGTCCCCCCCCCCACCCAACACATTTATCTGTCGACTGGTTGGTGTGGTGCGGGAAAACAACAAGCTACTAGGGATGTTGTTTGCCTGGATAGATACGGAGTGCGTATTATCGAAGGCCAGAGCAGCGAAAAGCCCAGATACCTTGAGGGAACGCTGGCTATCGCAAATTGATAGATCAGTCCACTGGTTGCACCAAGAAGGAATTGTCTGGGGCGATGCTAAGCCAGATAATGTTCTCATAGATAAGGACGAAAATGCGTGGATTATTGATTTTGGTGGTAGTTACACCCCGGGTTGGGTTGATGAAGACAAAGCCGAAACTCTCGAGGGCGACTATCAAGGTGTGAGCAAAATCAATGAGATGTTGCGTCAATGATGATATGCCTGTATTCTGTCTGGTTTGGTGCCAGGTTTGCCATTTCCGAAAGACATGGTTGAACATTTTGTATTACTTCATCCCCCGAACCTCGTCGTTCTTGTAGCAATTGGTCAGGCATTTTGGTGTAATGTCTAAGTTGTGAGCCAGATGTGTTATTTGCAATACTTACGAAGAGGCTGCTTATAGTAATGTACCTGTTGGTGTCAACATTTACCCCCATCGTAAGACAGACCTCATTGTTGGTAGACCCGCTTTCGGCGATCCAAGTTTGTTAATCGGAAATGATGTAATAAGCTTATCTACTGCCAACACAACTATAGAATGTACATTTTGACGAGAATTTCCAGGATTTGCCAATTACATACGTAATTTATTTGAGCAGCCGACCCACGAAATACTCGACCCACTTAATCTCAAGCACAAGCCCGGAAATTGCCGAGGCTCAGAAAAACTGTGAAGTGATTTGCGGAGCTGGAGCATCTATTTATGACTAATCTCCCTCAACAATGGAGGCTCGTGTAAAATGCATACACTGAAGGAGAATATTCCAATGAGGATTATCACTATGTTTCCTAATCTTAAGTTTTCTTAAGCGCTGAGTGCTGTCTTAAGATATACGAGATTGTTAAGATGTCATCACATCGCTGCGATATGCTTATCTTATCGCGATAACAAAGCGCACTGATAATAAACGCAAGTGTTACCCCGCCAATTCAGCAAAACAAAGACCAACAACCATCATTTCAATCATAATGAACTGAACCAGCAAATCCCATCATCACACACGCAAAATGTCAACAACCAGTATCCCCGACTGGCTCAATAACCTCCCATCATCCAAAACATCCATCACAGATCTTGCGCCATCAACAACGCGTAAGCGCTGTCGGCCCTTGACGCCAGACTCAACAGATATAGACATGCCTCGCAAATCCCAAAGACCGGAGGACCAAGATGCGACTCCGAGGGCAAAACGCCTGCAGCTTCCGGATGCAGAGTCCAATTATTCACTTACCTCTGGGTCATCAGCTTCCACCAAGTCAGGTAGCCAATCACCACAAAAACAAATCAGAGCCTTAAGGAATGCTGAAGATGGTATTGACACGCGCGAATTATCGGCTCTCAAGGATCCATCGCCGAGTCTCAAGGCGTTCATCAAAAAGATGAAACAGGTTGCTAAAGGTCGAGGCATGCTCTCGCCGTCTGTGAGAGATGCCATTGCTGGACATTCTAATGAGGACGTGGCTGAGCTTGACGATGACTTCTACTTCTCAAGCGATAGAGATGTCCTTGGTCATACGCCCTCGCTGGAAGAAGTCACTGAAATCCACCAGGCTGCTGCCGAGTGTCAGGGATATGACCATGCCGAAACAACCCGGAACTCTTGGGTTCATAGTCCGGTTTTACGACTTGCTCTGAAAGACCCTGGCAGTTCAGTATTTAGGCAAATAGTTGGCTACATGCCTTGGTAAGTTCCCTCCTCCTCTTCATAGGTGTCAACACAAACTTACAATCTCTATCAGCTCAACTGCCTCTATCCTCCCTGACTATCTCCCATCTGTCAAAATCGCCAAGAAGGTCGATTTCTGCATATACATCGATCCAGCTTACGACCAGAAACACAGCGGCTCTAGCACTCTTATATCTAGCATGTGCGACCGAATGGTTGACGGATCTATCAACCGCACAGACTATACACCTCTAGCCGAGAGACCGCTCGCCGTGAGCATTGAGACTAAGAAGCTCGGCGAAAACTGGAATAAGGCAACGTTGCAAATGAGTGTGTCGCAAGCAGCACAGTGGAATCTCATCCATGAGATAACAGTACCTGGCACTCGACCCAACGAGGCTTTGGATTATATCCCAGGGATTATTATCCAAGGGCATAATTGGTTTCTTGTCATCACGACGCGAGAGGGCAAGAAGACGGTTTTCTGGAATAAACTGGACTTGGGTGCTACGGATACTATCGAGGGAATATACAAACTCGTATATGGACTTCAGGTCTTGCGTGAGTGGGCGAAGGAGACATACTGGCCTAATTCTCGCAATCGCGTCTCTTCGAATATTGATGCATATAAAGAGTTACTTAAGAAGGAGGCGGAGGCTCGAGTAAAGGCGCAAGAGGCAGCGCGAGAAGCAGCGGCATCAGGGAGAGAAGTCGTTCTCCCGTCGTAATGGTGGAGCGATGGTGCATCATGACAAGTGCCAATGTTTTTGGTTCACAGCGTTTTAAAATTAGTTATTAAGTCAAAGGATAGCGTGTTTTGATTCTACTACTACTACTACTGTATCAAGGACTGCGAAGAATTTACTAAATTATACACTCTTCGTCCGTGCGCTGACCCCTAGTCCTGCAGTCCAAAATCAACTCTAGTAGAGTTGATTTTATTGACCCACTTTACAAGTGTGGGTTAAAGAGGAAAATGGAAAGGGAAAATGTTTTCAATGGACTCGGCGAGGTTGGTGCGGTCTACCGCGATGCGTGAATGGGCTCCGTGTCGCGTTTGCTGTTGAGAGTCAAAAGTTAGTTGTGAGTGTCAGTTCACCATATGATAGCTTCTGAATCATTTTCTCAGTGCGGGGGCTTTGAGACAATATGCAAGGTTGACTCACTCTACCGTCATTGCATGCCGCGTTGAGCGAAATCAGTTGAGTCTTACAATTATCACTTACCATGTATCAGCAATATCTGTTCTACTGCGCTTATATGCTAACCTATTAACTATCCATTAAGATTCTTTCCGCATTCGTCCTTCCTTACATGTGAACTTGTTGGTTTCCGAAGCCTCTGGTAGTCGGGACGCTCTGGCTTCCTAGCGGGGTTGGTCACATGTAGTTATTTCCTTTCTCATCTGTTCCCATTTTATCTTGTGAGTCAATAACGTCATGTGGCTTTCCACCGCTTATCATTTATTCATTAAAATCGGGCCGGCTTTCGCCACTATCAATGCGGGAGGCCAACCTGGTGCCCTAGGCAGCCGCCTGTCCTGATCATCAGGTCTTGACGTGTAGGCCCAACACTGATGTCGGACTCATGTCCACCCATGATAGTGGAGTTAGTTCTAGGAAAGTTCCTCATATAATAACTCTCATACAGTATTAACAGCACTAATTGAATTTAGACTGTTATGCGCTCAGATAAACTGCTTGGTTTGTTCCCCAAAAGCCATCATCAGTGGAAGCGCGATAATATTTCCCGTATCCATTCATCACATTCCAAAGAAATTGAATGCTAAAGTTTATTTTGCCATCTGCTGGTGGACAGTTGGTAGCTATGAAAGTTTGGAAGTGACGGTTGTAGCTGATTTGGGTAAGCTCCGTCAAGACCATATGTTATCCCCCGTCGTAGAGGCTGGTGCCCACTTTGCCAAGCAAAAGTCACATTAAGACCCGCATCGCTACTTATGTCATCATACTGATTGAACGGCGACTGCACCTCGCGCACATGCTTTTCAGTGATGCCTATAGCCAGTTGTCGATATACTCGAGTATTGGTTCATCGGTTCCATACCTCTTTCGAAGAGGCTCTAATAACCCTCATGATACGCGTTAAATTCGATATAGAATCGCTGGCTGGAAAGCAGAATGCAGATGAAAACCGAATGTGCGGGGTCTGCGTGGGCAAAGGGGACTTCGTGCAAACCCACTGAAAACACTCAGTCGCTGGTTGATTGCTTTTGTGAGATCCGAAACATCCGAAATACTTGAATATGGACTTCGCATTGGCGGTGGGTAGGATTCAAAGAATTCCGTAGACGTAGGAGTCAGCAGTGGACTGCTTGTTGACGATATCGAAGTCCCAGACACGTCGTCCTCCGGTATCATGCTTAGGCCTTGGGTTATGATAATGCCTCTTACGTTATTCTTTACGATGGCTGCATTTAAATGCGCCTTTCCTAGCTTTGACGGACAAGTTCCGCTTTCCAAGTGATGCAACTGTGCCGACGGGCCAAGCTCAATCGGTTGTTACGACCAAAATTGACCATGTACGCCACAAAAACGTTATGTCATCACCAATCACACAAGGACCGAACGTCCGTTATCGGTCCTCAATTGGAACAGCCATTCATGGCCAAACCAACAAACGTCCACATGCCCTCGTACAAAGGTGAGCCAGGGGTCGGAGATGATACTCTCGATCAAAGGTGTTAGGGTTTGCTCCATATTGTAGGAGAGCTTTAATGATACCGACAAACAATGGGCGCAAGCTGTGACAGGTGGAGGCCATGTATTGTCGTCCTCATGTTCAACTGGATATGACTGCTCTATCCATTTTTTCGTAAATCTCTCTTTTATATCTGCGCCCCTTTTCGATTCGAGCAAGCGCGAAAGATTGCATATTCTAGCAGAGACAGCGCATTTCGGATATCGCAGCAAGTACACGATGGTTTCCTCATTGTCGCGAAGTACTTGGTTCCTTTCATCAATCGTGATGTCCCCGACGAATTCGTCATCAAGGGCCAATGTTAAGGGCGTTCCAATAGTAGGCTGATCCAACGTGTATTCGAGAATGGATGTTTCTTGAACGCCATTTTATCCCTTAGGCGGTGTATTTAGAGTTCTCTTAATGCGTCAGACGTAATCATCATCAGATAGGCTTGTAAAGCTTATCTGAGGAAATTGTATGGGGTAGCTAGTATGCTGCCCGGACTGATTTTGATAAGAGTGTTACTTAAGAGTGTTATTTTGAGTGGATAGACCCAACAGCTGATGGCTCACATCACGCGGCTCACATGTAGATAAACAAGCAGATTTATTTCGTCCATGTTGACAGCAAGGACTTGGGGAGGCGAGAACAAAAGCTAGGTAATATACACATGAATCACAGTACAACTATGGTAGAACAACCGATTGCAATCTTTACTGTATGCCGGGTAATCTCTCTTGCTTTTACGCTGCCACGGCTACAAATTTTGATTTCTATGGTCGCCATTATTCTAGTTTACTGAAAACATTTTCTATCGTTCAGGCACTTCCACACATAGAAAAGAAGAGTAAAGAAAGTTTCAGCCAGAGAGATATACCTGTAGGGCGATGGGGCACCTTTTCATGATCCCGGTCGCTTCTCATTTTATAGGTCTACACGAAGGGTATGTCATTTAATCATCGCCGGAGGTGCGAAACTGAGTTTACCTACTTCCCGCTACGAGATCCTTTCTCGTTTGTCCGAAATAGTTCTAGGCCATCCAGGGACAGATGAGTAGGAATGGGCTCTTTGCAATCTCCCCAAGTGGCCTCAATTCTGTGACTAAGCCACTTCTTGTTATACATATATTTCATTCTTTCCGAACTTCAATGGCGTTCTCATTCCTCATCTTTTCCTGACCAGGGGCCTGAATCCATTGCCGCCAACGGATCCAGAACATCATCATTAAAAGTTGTAAGAAATAGCTTTCAAGATCATGCATCAATTCGGAATTCCCAGGAAATATCGCATTTTCAGTTTTAGCCATAGAGACCAAGTATTGCCATGTTGCGATCGGTTTAAAATCTGGTTTATTGCTGAAGTTGGCCCGTGCATACCGGCATGTCAATCCAAGAGCAGGAAAACCATAATAATTAAGAACAGTAGATTGTTCATAACCCGCAGCACTTCTCACACATCATACTAGGCCGTATTTTATCAATCCGTAACAGTTATCAACCCATAGCAGCAGGGTGTCAAAATTAAGGTTTGTCTGGGCGGCAGCGGCTTTGACATGTAGCTACAATGCCCAGCCTGCCGCAAACAATAATTGTCAGGGTATGTGCTAAATGGCGCGTCCGCTTGCACAGTACTTAATAATTTGCACTGTCAAACTCTCTCCACTTCCCGCGTTCGCGCCCCAAGCTTCCAGGCAGCAGCGGTATTTTTAAACACTTAATTGACTCAACCGCAAATTGCTTTTACGCATCAGTAAGGCAGCCCATTTCGCAATCGTCCTTTTCTTTACATCTCTCTTTATGGATCTTCCCTTTTCAGCGTTTCTACAGTCATCATGAGCCAAGAGCTAGATGAAAAGCAATTTTATCAAGCTTCGGCTACACTATCAACGATCGAGGGGGAGGCATTTATCAATGCTACGTGGAAGTCTTCCAAAGCCTTCGACGCATCTGAATTGTCAGGCTACTTTGGGTTCCTTGAAACAGAGCGTACACGGGAAACTAGGGTCGACGATCCCGCATACTCTCCCCTTTGTTTTAAACATATTTTCGACATTCAAAGTATTCTCTACGAAAACCTCAATGAATCTCCGCTACGCCTACAAGACTTGATCCAAAAAAGCTTAATCTCGTGGAAACCATGGAAACCAAAGCTAGAAGTCGTTCAGGACCTAATCATTCTTGTTATTAGATTAACATTTATGGTTCGGGCCGAATTCCCAAACTCCTACTCGCATCCTTCACCATTCCAACTGGAGATGCAAGACAACCAAAGCTTTAAAGACACGCTTAGGGAGTTGCGAATTGTGCCACCTTTACAGAATTTGGGTGCACAGGATGAGCTGCCGTCGTGGTTTAATGTTATTGATCTAGAGAAAAAGGCTAACCTGAGAATTGATTGGACTGACTATCTTAATGAACATCTGACTTTCCAAAGTGGAACTCTTGTGATATTTCGACACATCGCAGTCCTCACGTATATGGGAGAATCAGGAATCTTGTGAGTCTCTGGGCCCGATATTGCATAATGTCATACTGCGGGGAAGAAAATGCTAATTTCGCAGAACCAGCAACTTTCTTTCTTCAGAATTCCTAACAGAAACACAGCGGTCACTCCTGTCATTTTTTCCCTCAAGCGAACACAAATACGGGGTCCGGGACTACCTTGACTGGTTTCAGAATCGCGGGCCTGTTGAGGACTGGCGGCGATCACTCACAGAACACGACCGAACTTTTCACATCAGTCGATTTTATAAAGACTTTCCTTTCTGGCATCGCAGGCTTTTGTTCCTTTTCAATATCTCTAAGAATCAAGAAGGTTGGAATATCAAAAGGCTGTGGTACGATGATCGTGATCAGAATCTATGGTGGACTAGATGGGGTTCCATTGCATTCATATTCTCATTTGCCCTATTTGGGCTCATAAAGTCAATTATGGATATCGCTCTGGTTGTCCATGCATTTCGCCCTTGATATGAGGTATAGTCAGAACAGAATTTCTTTTCATGGAAATAGGCTAGATAAGCACAGCAGACGGCCTGAATGAACTCGATTAAAATAACCTAGCGAACGCGATAGTGGGGACTCAATATCTCACCTGTAATAGACAAACCCAACCCTAACACCTCAGTATAAAAGATGATGAGAATTGTAATTGATACGAATCGAGACTTCGAGAAGAGACTCTGATGTTTGACAGGAGTGGGACTCGATCACATATGCGATAGGGACTGGGGTCTGTATTACCTGTAAGTTTAGAAGAATGTGAAAGTGGGGCCTGGATCACATATGTGATAGTGGGGACCCAATCTCACATGTAATAATATCTCACATGTAATAGACAAACCCAACCCTAACACCTCAGTATAATAACCTCTTTCTCTTTATTCCACCTTTTATAGAGTAAATAATAGTATATTTCTTACTTATTATTCCCCTTTAACTCCCTATATACTCCTCCCTTTATCTTTCCCTTAAGCTCCTTTATATTAATCTATCTATCTATATCTCTCTCTTTACCTCAGAACTATCCCTCCTTTACCGTGAAATATACTGTATAATCTCATCCCCCACTGCAAGCCCATTTGTCATTGACATCCCATATACCCGCCGAGTCCGCTTGATCCACTTATCGTATTCCTTCTCATTCCTACAGTCCACTCCAAACCTCCCCTTCACAAGCCTCCGCAGCGTCTCGCTCACCTTCACCATCATTACCACCGGCAGTATCATGTTGCGATAACTACACTTGCCCCCCTGCACCTGCCCTACATTGCACCAGCTGTACGGCAGACCGCACTCCCAGCAGCACTCGTAGTCTGCGAACTGTAAACCTGCCTGCCACCGATCAAAGTCCTTCTGCCGCAGTAGCCGACAGTCCTTCCGCTGATGCTCTATCCTCCCCCTATCCTCTTCCTTTGCCCCGTGCATATGCCACTTGACGAAGCACACTGAACATCCTACCCCTCGCACCTGATCTAGCCAGCCATATAGCTTTATCATCCGCCGGCTCTCCTCCTGTATATTCTCTTTCAGTCTGTTGACTGTTGTTACTGCCGGAACCCTCTCTGCCTTATCATCATCATCCTCCTCTTCCTCCTCTTCTTCCTCCTCCTCTTCCTCCTCGCCATCACCCACCCTATTCACACCCTTCTTTAAACATCGGTCACAGTATTCCGCTTGCATCTCCTTACAGCTGCTGACCTCGGCCTCGGCCCCATCGAAGAACCGGCCCAGCACCAATCGTCGGCAGCCCTTACCTTCTATGAATAACCCTACTCCTTCCCGGTTGATGTGATCGATGTCGCTGCCGAACTCATCTCCCCACCCGGCCTTGCCGTCTGTCACAATCACCGAGTCCACCACCTCGCCTCTCTGTCGGCCCCCTCGCCCGGTCTGCTGAACGAAGTCGACCAGCCCAAACGGCGGGCCCACGTGAATCACCCCGATGATGCCCCTGATGTCGACTCCTGTCCCCAATCCCGTCGTTGCTGCAATCCACCGCTGACCCCCTCGCCCGTCGATCCAGTCCTGCAGTACGCTAGCTCGTGTGTCCCTCGTTAGCTTGCTGTGATGTGCCTTGCAGCCAACTAGTCCGGCCATCTCCTCGCACTGCTTAATCGACCGGCAGTAGATCACGCCCCGTTGTGCCGGGCTCATTCGTGCCTCGATCGCCTTGATCGTAGCCATCACCCCGTCTTCCATCGCCTTCCTGCCCGGCTTCACCCTCTCTACCCGGTACCGGATGTTCACCCTCGTCGTCGGCGCTCGGATTATCGCCGCGTCCTGTGCCAGCATCCGCTCCCGGAACCAAGCCTCCATCGATATCGGCAGCGTTGCCGTTAGCATAACCAGCGGGCACCCGAACCGGTGTAAGCCCGTGAGCTGCCCCAGCCGCTCTCGGTATCCGACGTCGGTGATCACGGTGTGACATTCGTCGAAGAAGATCCGTTCCAGCAGCCCTCGAACCCGGATGCTCTCGACGTAAGCGGTGAATCCTTCGCTCACGGCCACATCGGCGCTGACCACCACCAATCGTGCGTCCCGCTGCCGTTCCTCCCGGTCGATGTCGCTCTTCCACTCCATGCAGTCGATGCCTAGCTCACCAGCCCTCGACACCAAGTCTTGCACAAGCGATACAAACGGCACCACAACAACGCTGACCGGCCCTCCCTTTCCCCGTTCGTCTTCCATAAACGCCGGCAGCATGAAGAAGATGCTTTTCCCCCCACCTGTCGGCAGCACCACGATAAGCTGCTCGCTCCGCGTCCCGTTGTTCTCTAGCCCCATGATCCGGTACATGCCATCCCGCTGCTGCGGCGTCTTCCAGCCGGCATCTTCACCTAGCATACGCTTCAGCCCGGCGTCGATCTGCATATGTGTAAATTGAGAAGCCAGTTCAATATGCTGCGCCTGCCGTTGTGTTGTTGTCGGTGAAGTGACTTGCTAAGTAGTGATATATATGTTAGCTATAAGCTCACCAGTATGCCCTACCCTATAGCGCCGCCTTTTTACCCATACTAATATTAGTATCCCTCCCTCCCCCCTCCTTCTTTCTCTCTCGCGGCCTCTGTCTATATATCTCTCTTCTGCCTTTAGTTAAGCTAAAATGAATATATACCTCTCGCCGATAAAGATTGTATCGTTGCCTCTTTGTAGCTCTGTTGATTGCAGCCGTGCTCACTGTTTCAGCCGGCCGTTTCCTCTCACCAAAGTCCCCATCGGTACGGGCGAGAAATTGATGCCACAAACGGCTGATCTCCTGATAGTTCGACATCATCTCGGGCTGCAGCTGATTGGGGAACTGTAAGTTAACCCCGTAGTGGCCCCGTGCTATGCGGCTGCCGTGCGTTGCTTGACTGTCCCATACGTATTCGACCCTCGGCTGCCGGCGCCGCTCACCTGTTATCGGATCAGCCACCTCGTTGTCGCTGTCGGCCTCGGCAGCCTCAAGATCCATTTGCCGTATAATCAAGCCCTTGATCTTACGGCCCATCTCTACGGCCACGTGCCTGTAGCTCGACACCGTCAGCCGGGCCCCGATCTCGACGCCAGAGACAAGCGCAAGCTGCTTGCTCAGTATTGCCGTATCCCATATCCCTTTCTCGGCCGACTTCCAGATCCACGGGTCCAGCGAGTCGGACGGTCCGCGGATGCCGCCAAGCCGGTGCAGCACCTTCTCGAACGGCAGCAGCCACGCGATATATGCCACCATCATCCGGCTCAGACACTCGGGCAAGAAGCGAGCTACCTTGCGGCCGCCTGTCCCGCCGTTCAGACCTTTGCTCTTGTCACGGTCGGTGATTATGACCACCTGCCCGTCGAAGACGAAGATGTTCTTCGGTAGCTGCTCGATGTCACAGTGCTTCAGCGTTGCTATCTCGGGGCCCCGCCCGGGCTGCCCTCCCCAGATGTGCGTTGCCGGATACATCTTTGTTCGGAATGACTTGAGCCAGCCGAGATACTCCATAACCGCTCCCCGGCGACACTTATATCGTTTGCTGCCATCGCCTGCGCTCGTCGTCTTCCACAATCTCTTGCCCATAATGTCTGCTACCTTCTCGGCCCCGGGCTGTAGCCACGCGTTCTTCCGGTTCGTCGCAAACGACTGACCTGGCCCCTCGTATACTAAGCTGTCGGCGATATCCCGTAGCCGTACCGTCTGCTGCAGCTCACCCTTCTTCCACCGGCCACCCATCAGTTTATCGAGCCAGTCTTCAGCCTCCTGCAGCACCGCCTGAGCCATCGACTGGAAGCCGGCCACGGAGATGCTCTCGCCTAGATAGTTGATCGTCTTGCCGTCGCTGTCCCACCACAGCCGTGCCTGCCCCTCCTCGTAATTGCGGTACCCTCGGCCATATGTCATCCACCGGATGATCGTGCCGAACGGCGAGTACGAGCCGCTTGTGAGCCATTCGTGATGACCCTTGTGGAAGCGCTCAATCGCGGCGAAGCTCGTCTCGCACGCCGAATCCTCCGAGTCGTACGGGTCATCCTCAAAGAAGTGCTCCAGCATCAGCACCCGGCCGCACCACAAGAAGCCGGCCAGAAAGCGGGTGTGCGAGTGCGCCGGGACCCAATTGCCGTCCTCCTTGATACCCAGAACGGCCGTGAAGTGCAGCAGCGGGTTATAGTACTGCTTCCGGCCCAGCTTCTGCCTGATGCTGCCGATGCAGAAGCGGCAGACGGCTTGATCAAGCGCAGCGACATCGCTATTGACATCGCTATTGACATCGCTATTGACATCGCTATTGACATCACTATTGACATCGCTATCAAAATCGGTGCCTAAATCTGCCTCTGCCTCTCGATCGCCGTTGCTCCTTTGATTCTGCTGCTGCTGCGCCTGCCGCCTTCTCTGCCCCTGATCCTCTTCTCTTCTCTTATTGTGATCGGCCACGATATCAAGCTGCCGTATGACGTCGGCCAGATGTCCCCACTGCTCGTCTGTGAACCGGATACCGTGCTCCTCCCGGGCCCTGTCCCGTCCGAGCGGCCAGACGCGGGTGCAGTAGCATAGATACCGCTCCCAGTCCGCGCTGTATCGTTCCATCGTCGCCGCCTCCTGCTTATGCCCGAACGGTTTCGTGACCGGCTTCGTTGCGTCGATGCTCCCGAGCCACTTAAGCGTCTCATCCGGCACCCTATCGAGACGCTCTAACCCTCGTGCCAGCTCACGGCGGAAGCTTTCGACCAACGCCCGCAGCCTCGCGTTGGCGTCTCGGGCCTCCTGCTTCCAAAGCTTCAGCTCACTCGCCTTGGGTATCGGCGACAGACCGGCTCGGTGAAGCGCAAGCTTATCCTTGCCCTGCAGATGCGCCGCCCACTTCATAAACTGCACCCACCGGGACTCCTGATCAACGCCGCCCGGCGCCTCGACCTTCCTCCTCCGTTCGGCAGCGGTCCTTTCGATCTCCTTCTCACAGCTTCTGACGAGCTTTAACAGCCCAGAATCGACACTAGTACTAACACTAACACCACCTGAGCCCTCTCCTGAGCTACTTCTGCTGCTCCTGCTGCTCCCACGGCTGCCGCAGCGGGCTCGCACCGGCTCGACAATCCAGTATCTTACGTGAGGCGCTTTACATAGTGTTTGAAGCATGACCGGCTCCCAATACGCCACCGCGCATCCCTTTTACCCTCATTATCCTCATCCTCATTATCACCTTCCTCGTGATGCTTGGAGAGTATCTGATGCCTATCCCGATTAGATCGATCACGGGTTAGGTACCGGCAGCTCTTGCAGCTGAAACCTGCGTATGTCTCCAGCCCTGGGATCGGTGGTCCCCCATCGGCCGGCAGCTCTATGTCCTTGTCAGTCGGGTCTCGAAGCGCCAGTGGCTGCGAGCCGGATGGGGAGAAAGAGGCAGCGAATGCGATAACCTCCTGCAGTTGCCTCCCGGCTGTCTTGTGGCGGTTGCGGTAGTGATGCTCGACCTGATTTACATGAGGCCTGATAGCCACTGGGCAGAGGAGGCAGATAAGAATATCCAGCTCTTTGCATAGTTGGATGACTTGGCCTCCTCCTGCCTCGGTGTTATCATTGTGATGATGATCCATACTTGCTACTGGGATTAGGGACTGGCGGCATTGATTGATCGATGGAACTCATTAGATGGAGGGACATAGATAGATAAAAGGAGGTAAATAAAGAAGTAAATAAGTAAATAAGAATATATTGTTATTGATTGATAGTATAAACTCTAATTCTAACCTGCTTGTAATTCTAACCTGCTTGCTTTTTGTCGTTGCTAGCGGTGATGTTGATCCTGGTTATTTCATTTTCCAACCCTGATCTGGGGTTACGTTGACCTTGGGGTTAAGCTTGGGGTTAGCTTGGGGCTCGCTCTTGACTGGGCCCTTTTTGGCTGGTGGTTTGCCGTGACCTGCGGTTAGCGGTGAATGGCCCGAGCGCCCAACGTTTTGGACGAATCAGCTTACATCAGAATTAACCCCAACCCCACCCGCCATTGTGGTTCACGGCGAAACGCAGCCGGACTGGCGACCAGGCTATATACCTGAAGAGACCATCGTTGTTGTCTCCGTCACCGACCGCAGCGAACGAGACCTCACGAAGCGATTCGACGAGTTCAACGTCGACTGGAAAATGGCTGAAGAGCAGCTCTGTAGATGGAGTCATCTTTTTCGTGCAGGAAAGAAGCTCAGGGTTGACATTTCGTTCATCTGCAAGGAAGAGCCTCAAGGCTCTAGGGTAGTGCAACAACAGGGTAGTCGCGGTAGCGCAACGGCCCGGCAGCTGGCTCAGAGGGACCAGCTGTTAGAGACACAAGAGGCTGCTGGCCAGCCTCGTGTCTGGAAAGACGTGTATGATCTCATGCGATGCAACGGAAACTTATGCCCAGGCTCGTACTGCTACGTTGATGAGCAAAGAAAGCATATGGGACTAAACACGAGTATTTTGACCAAGATGGTTGAGCATGCTGAACAAGGTAACGAGCTAAGGACCCACAGGGACGTGCCGCCCTACATCCTTGACATGATCTACGAAAAAGACAGGTTAGACTGTGAGCGGAGAGTGAAACGGAAAGCGCCCAGTTTGGAGAGTGACCGCCCAATCAAGATCGTGAACGTCATGCCCTCACCCTATGGCCAGACCACTGCGGAAGGATGTACCCCGCCACCGTCTAATTTTGGGATGGTTTCACCGCCGTCAGTAGTGGACCTGACAGATCTGGTGATCCCCAAACCGATTGATAGGGCCGTAGATGACTATACCGAATGGCTTTGCGACCAGGTCGAGGATGAGAACTGGAAAGCAGGCTTTCGCAGTGCGGGCAGCATCACGAAGGCTGAATTTAGTAGTATGATTTACCCTCCCTATAGCACTTTACGCGAAAGGACGCGTCGCGCTCTGGATAAACCCCTGTTCTGATCAGCACTACTATTCCTATATGTGGAACAATGTCAAATCAACTCTACACCCTGGCAATAATCAACCCTACTAGGTTTAAAGTGGGTCAATAAAATCAACTCTACTAGAGTTGATTTTGGACTGTAGGACTAGGCATCTCCACATGCATCACCACCCGAATATCTGGAACGTCAATGCCTAGCCCCAGTGCATTGGTGGCCACAATCACCCGTCCTCCGCCATACCGTTCCCGCTCCAGCCCACTCATCCAAGCGCGCAATCTCTCTGCCTTCCCATCTCGTGTATCGACATCTCGGTGATAAGCATCGCAGTTAAGTTCAGTAGCAAGAGCATCCGTTGCCACCACAGTATTGCAGTATACAATCATCTTTGCCGGCCATGGATACTCCTCCAGCTTTTGGTCTAATACCTCCCGAACCTTTGTTGTAACCGCTTCAGTTGCCTGCTCTACGGTCGCTGCTACTAATGTCTGCACACTATACACGACATTGGCGCGACTCGTGCTGGTCCTGATCATGGTTACATCCTCTGGTCGCGCGTTTATGAGCTCAAAGAACTCTCCCTCCTTGCTTGGCGGCAATGTTGCTGTTAGATATACCATCTGGACCCCGACCAGTGCTAACCGACCCAGCTCTCTTAGCTTCGGTCGAAAGTCCCGCGTGCCTTCCAGTATCGTATGTGCTTCGTCAAATACAAACCCGTCAAGTTGCGCCATCACTCGAAGCCCTTCTACATAATCGTGGAACCGCTTGGTCATCGCTGATTCCGGCGTCACAAACAAGCGATGCTGGCCCTGGGGACTGGTCGCTGCGCCACTCGGCACACGGTATCTTCATCTTTCGGCACCGTTCCATTAAGTCACCCTGTAGCGTCACAAGTGGAACTACCACGACAGTCACCCCACCTGGACAGCTTGCTGCTGGCAGCATAAAGCTCAAGCTCTTCCCGCCCCCTGTTCCCATCACGACTACAACTGGGCTCTTGTTCATCATGATCGCATGGATTGCCTCACGCTGAACACCCCGGAATCTAGCTTGCTCCCCATACAAGTAGACAAGTTCCCGGTCGATGTTGATACGGCGACGTGACTTCCATCTCTCTAACTGCAGTTTTCGAAGTGCCTCATCGCAGATAGATGCATTCTTTCGCTTACGGCCTGGGGTGAGAACCCCGCCAAACCCTCCCATTGCAGATGGGAAGCCTAGTAACCGGTGCCACTCTTCACTGATGTATCGGAAGTTGACTCGGCGTTCGTTCGTTTCAAATGCTCCTTCGGTAACCAGTCGTCCGTAGATCAACCCTGCAGTCTTAGATCCGTGACCTGCCTGCAAGTCATATGGGCTGTCCTCATCACTGTCGCTCTCGCTACCGCTATCGTCTGAATCCACTTCATGCAGAAGCCTTGTGTGCGCTGTGGATGCGTTTCGGAAGTATCGTCGGCCGATTGCAGTCAATATGTGCCTCCAGCTGCTGATATTCAGCTTTTGCCCACAAGCCAGAACGCTGAGTCTTCTGATGCTGCGTGATAAGCGTGGAGATGTCCAATGTTCCCCGGGACCTAGTTTCCAACCATCCTGCCCACCTTCGACGTCCTGGCCAGTCTGAGTTTGACTGGCTTCTATAACTGCATCGGCCTGATCGCCATCTTGTTGCCTCTCACTATCTTGAGTACCTTCTGTTGCCCATAAGCCAGCGTTGAAGATAGACTTGTTCCATACATTAGCTTGGATATCTTCCCAAAACGGCAGAACAAGCCATAGATAGTACGCCAATAAAGTGCCAACCTCTCGCGGCAAGAATCGGTGGATAATCTTGAGCCTTCCAGTTGTTGTGAAGCCCTTATGTGCCCCCGTAACGATCATAATAAGCCCTCGGTCGCACAGAATATTGCGAATCCCTCCATTGCTTGTGTTGCGATGCCGTACAACAAGAAGCTCCCATGCTCTCAGCGGGAACCCGCCGCTAATATGGGTCAGAACTGCCAGCAGCTCTAATGCCTTCTCTATCTTGAGACCGTATCGATATGCCATCCTGAGATTCATCTCTATGCCGTTGTCGCTGATTGACTTGATCCACTTGCTTCTTAAGCCACTGTCTTGCAAGACCTTTTTAATGACCCAGCCCTTGCTAGCGCCACCATCGCGTTGGAATAATGTGTCGATGAACGAATGCCCGATTGTTTCGTTGGCCGCATTATCTAGAAGCTGGTCCCATGGTATTTCTGGCAGCCCAAGTTCGGCTGGAGACTGCTCTAAGTACTCTGTGAATAATAACAAATCCTTATAGAGTATAGTCTCTAGTTGTTGGACTGCCAATCTCATCATCGCCTGTACGTCCAGAACGCTGAGACGGATACCCTTGTAGATAAGCTCCTCTCTGCCTTTGTCCCAGCTTACTGAACCGTGTGCTGCCGTATTGTTTTGTGCGGCCATGCCAAAATTTCGGAGCCGGATGATAAACTGCGTCGGTGTCGTTTCCCAGCCCTCGCCCCCGCCTACCATGAACCGCCGAGTCATCTCGGATATCAATGCAAAATGACTCGGGCTATTCTCCTCTGCTTCCTCCTGGCTTTGCCCCTGTAGTATTTTTTGCTTGATAGTTTTGGCTCGTTGGTCTACAGCGTATTTGATAATACAGAGACGAGAGATGGCCATAATGGCAGAAAGCTTTGGCGTGAAACCCGCATAACCCTCCCACGTACCATCTGCCCGCACACTAAGAACAGTCAAGAAGCTGACAAGAACGCTGTCATACTCTGTATCCTTGGTGAAATGGTCAAAAACAGAGGTGTATAGCTCGAGAACAGCAGTTTCTAGTAGATCCAGAAGTCTGACAATCTCGGGCGCTTCTGGATCACCCCCATTTTCTTTCCAAGCATCAGTCAAGTCATTTGCGTGTTCCATCGTGGCATCGTAAGCTTTCTGTTGTCGTATGCTGAGCTTGAACGGTGGTCTATCGGCTTTATCCTCAAAAGACATGCATCGGACAATATAAGCAAGTAGTTGCTTGACCACAAGTGCATATCGCCTCTGTGTCTCGGGCTTGAACCTGAAATGGAATGGCTTTGTCCTCTCTTTCATCAGTTCTTTGCGATTAACCTCAAAAAGAGCATTCCAAGATACAATATCTGGTGTAATGACAGCCTTGGCGTGGTTGACTAGCCGATCGAATGCGATGTGTATGAACCGCAGTTGAGCATCGTCTGAATTGTCTGGATTATCCGGATCTACTTCGTATTCCATAGCAATTAAGCCCCTCAAGAAGTCTTTTTTCCCGCTAAAATCCTTCAAGTGGATAGCAGAACCAAGCCGACGAAGCCACGGATTCGGCGCGGTAAAGTCGTTCTCCTCGTCAATACGCTCTGCTTCTCGACTTCGAATATCTTTTCCCTTGCTCTGAAATGCATTAATGGCCCTCTGGAGCGCGGCTTGCGATGCGTTATCTTGAGCCACTGACCTTTCGAGATTCAGTCCTCTTGCCACCTCAAATAGCTCGCTTCCCGGCCCACTAGAGAATAATCGTTAGTAATGGACTCCTGTTCTCCATGGACTGTTGCTCCCTTCCTCTTCTGTCATGGCAGCTGAGCGACGCCCGCCTTTAAGTTCCATATCCCAATCATGCTTAACCCTGAGATGTTCTCGAATCCGCCTCAACTCTGTGCCCACATATGGGCAATCGGACTGAGACGACATGCTTTGCTCTGGTATAAACTCACACCGAATACCTCCTGTGCCTGGCGGACCTAAAGCTGCAATTGGCGGTGCATCATCGGGCCTGCGTGGTAGATTAATATGGGCCTCTAGCTGATCCTCAAAGATATTACGCTTGGATGCCCACTCTTGCGCAAGCTTGATCTCCTGACTGTCAAGATGATGCGGAGCACTGCGAAGATGCACCTTTACTTGCTTCCGCGTAACCATGGTCTGGCATATGCGGCAGCAGAGAAGCCGGAGTTCTGACTCATATGTAAAGTACTCCATCGCAAACAAATTCAATAAGATTAAAATATTACATTAAGCTTTCAAATTTGTTAATTGCTATACAGCATTAATGCTTCTCCTGAATCCCTTTGTTCTACATTGGAAGTTAAGTAGAATTTGACCTGAATGAAATTAGACATATCCTTAGCCAGAATTGTATCCGCACATCCTAGTAGAGGTTGCTAGATAGCAGAATTCCTAAACCCCCCAAAACCTAGCCATGCATGCCATTCACGACTAATTCGCCGGTACTCGGCCTTTGCACCAGCAATATGCCCGGGTGCTTCTTCTAGCCCCCGCGCATATGTCAGCCCGGCTATTTTAGTCGAGTGAGCCGCCATCTCATCGTTCCAAGCCCATGAGACCGCCTCGATGAAGTCCCTCTTGAACTTAGCTTGCTGCAAATGCCGACGTGAGATCGCAATAGCTGCGTGGCGCCACATCTGGATGTTGGTCTCGGTTCCAAAACTAAGTTTGAAAGTGCGGCTCAGTGCAACACTAAGCCGTGTAGCCGACCACGGACCATCTGAGACACCAGCTGTTACTGAGTCAGTTTCTGCTTTCTCAGTTGTCAATTTCTGCCATATGCGAGAAGTCTTCTTTCTTTCTTTACGAGCTTCCTTATCGTTCGCTTGCAGGTAAGGCAGGGTCTGCACTTTTGTATTCCCTGATAACAACAATTGCGAGATGGAAAACTCGCCCCATAAGTATGGGGTGGATCCTTGCTTGAAGCCAGGAATCTTGACTAGCTGAGAAAGCTGGCTGAGAAATGGGACGATGAGCCAAACATAGTATAAAAGAAGTTCCCCAACGTTGCTCGGTAGGTATCGATGTATGATCTTGGTTGTACCAGTGACGCTATATCCCTTATGATAATATGTCACGAAGCTAATAAGACCATTTTCAACAAAGATATTTCGACGGCCTCCCGACCCGTCTCTAGGGTTAGAGTGCTGAATACAAAGTAGTTCCGTCCCACGTGCTGGCTGACCCCCTGTAATATGTACAAGAAGTAGCAACCGCTCGAGGAATGCGTTGACTGTAGACAAGTATCGGCCTACAGTTTGTAACCTCCATTTACCTGTTGATTCATTATCGAAGAAGTCCCGTCGAAAGAAAGCTTCTTTGAGTATGCGGTCAAGTATCCACCTCCGATGGCCATGTAAAACCTCGTTCTGGGGATGGCAAGTGAAGTTCCAACCTGGGGCCCCTTCCGACGGATCATCCACGACTGATCGCAGGCTAACTTGGGGCACAATATGCTTTCTCTCTGTGTCAGGTGGCACCAAGAGTAAATCTGCTGACTGGTTCTGCGCCGCTTCTACTTCTGCAGAAACCAGGTCACGAAGTCCAGTCATCGAGAAGCGCATTTTTTTGTAGCTTAGAATCTCGTTATCGTCTGACCACATGATGTAGCCAAGGCTTGTCGTGTTATCTTTTACGGCTTTGCCGTATGCGCGAAGCTTTAGTGACCAGCTTATGGGTGACCTCGCGTCTTTTGTCATAAACCTGTCTTGCATTTCTTCCAGTGCGTGAGCCGGGACGTCTGCTTCGTCGAGTTCGACCGCAAGAAGCGCCCTCTCGGCCACAAGAAGCTGGCCCATCTTGATGAGCGCCGATAACTTCGGAGTAAACTCAGCAGCCTCTGACAATTTCTGCGCGTTGCTGGATGTCACATCTTGACGGATTCCCATTACTGCCAGAAAGCTGACAACAATGCTATCATAAACATCGCCATATAACTTGTGATCTAGTAGCGAAACCATCAGAATAAGGCACTTATCGTCAAGTCTCTTTCTAGTTTCTTCAGCGTGATCGGGGTTGTGTCCATTGCCGCTGGCACCACTCATTTCTGACGCTGTGTGAACGGCGTCCATCATCGCTACAGCCTGTCCTTCAGTAAGCCGGTAGTGTAATTTTGGGCCCCTCTTTAGCCATGCTAGTCGAAAAATATAGCACATTAAGTGCTGAAGGACGCGGCTGTATTTTTTATACGTGTCTTCTCTTAGGTTATGGATTAGTGGCTTCCGGGACGAGCGACCAGCGATGAATGAGTTGAGTCGATGTTGGTCGAAAGCGTTCAACGTGCCGTCCTGAAGCGAACCCCGTGATCGGGTGATCACGCGCGAAAGAGAATCAAGAAGAATAGAGAGTAAAATTTCAGAACTGCCTGGGGAGCCTAGCTCATAGGACTTGGCTAGGTTTGGAAGTGAAACTAGAGCAGCCACCTGAGGGAGCTCTTGTTTGTGGGGCTCTAGGAAGCGGGGCCATTCCGTGACTCGAAGCCACTGGGATTGATGTCGCGGGTCAGAAGATAGAAGGTTTATGTTAAAGCTAGTCTGGTTTGATATTGCTGAGTTTTCGTTTTCTCGCTGAGCAAGCTGAAGGTTTATGATGTCCTCGAGTCTAGGTTGAGTAAACGCAGGACCCATGTTAGTTGCGTCACTTCCTGCATCAGATCCAGATGGGCTTCCCTCTATTTCCTCTTGAACTTTACGGGCCTTAACGATGAAGTACCTGCATCGTGGGCCGTGAAAAAGGGTTTGGCAAGCGACTGGAGTCCGGACCAGACCGGCTTGGGTCAAACCTTTGATCCCTCCGGCCTCTCCCCTTCGTCTACGCCCTGGTTGGCGCAATGGTTGATTATGAACCTTTTTGAGATGATCTTCTATTGCTGTGCGACCTCGGCAGACATACCGGTCTCGGTCGTCTTGACAAAGTAGACAACAAATTCCATCGTGAAAAACATCAAGGAACCGAATCGGATGGGCGATCGGCAACGGTCGCACGTTCCTACATATCTCATCGGTGTCTCGTATGAGAGGTAGATGGTCCAAACTTCGCTCAAATAGCTTGATGCAAGCAACCTTAAAGGCACGCGTCGCGTTGTGGTGCCGTCGGATATGCCGGGCGATATTGGTTTGCGGTACAACGCCACACTGTTTGCAAACAATGATACGCCAAGAAGGATCGTAGTAAAAGAGATCTTCAAGTTCCATAGTGAAAGTCGTTTATAGTCCACTAGCCTTTCGATGGTACGAGTTTTTAAAAATCGTTGGAGGAAACCTCGAATCAAAATTACAGCAAAGAGAGTAGATGATATAGAAAGATGAAGTACGCGTTTACGCGTGTTTACACGCGTAAGTAATGCGCCCGCAGACTGTCGATCGAAATGAGAAAACATAAGTCACCATAGTATGGTCATGCGGGAATAGACAGGAGATAAACAAACACGTGAGAAATAAACAGGGGGTAGGCGACAATTAGGGGTACACGACAATTAGGAATAGAACAGTAGGCTGTCGACGCAAACAATAATTGTCAGGACCGGAGCTTTTTATCTTCAAGCAAACCATCTGTAAGTAGCGTAGCCTGTTCTGGATTTTTGAGGTTTAGTATAGCTAGTACTTTTCTAAGTCCTTTCCGCTAAGATAGAGAGATCTTATATTTATCTCTCAGATAATTAGTAGGATAGGACCTATTAGGGGAAATAGCGTATTTGCAGTTATTATCAAAGCAGATTAATAGTCACGCCTTAGGATAAACCTATAAGGAGAGCGACTTAAGAAATTTATAAGGCGATTGTTATATCCCTGTAGTTAGGGTAATAGGTAATGATTCTATAGTATTAGCCCTTTCTATACTGTTATATACTATTGCTGCTTCTTTATTGTATTCTTTTATTATATAATATTAGGAAGCTGTAGCAGAAGGCGAAGGGGTAGAATATGGTAGGAATGGAATAAAAGCAGGAAGTCAGAAGCACGAGCGCGCACGGATAAAAAGGAGGTAAATAACAGGTTGTTTTTATTAAACCTTCTTACCATATCAAT
>JAAOAT010000962.1:0-16889 GCA_013186855.1 Fusarium ramigenum | reverse complement strand
TAAGTTCTATTTAATACTAAATAAATATATATATATATTAAAGTAGCTTATAGTAAGTAAGTTAGGCTTACTGTAAGTTATAAGTTAATATTATAAGTCCTTATAAGGCTTATAAAATAGACTAGGGTATAGTGTAAGTTACTGTATAATTAGTAATCGCGAACACGCTGCTATTGCCTCCGGTTTAGCGGAACCGCCTAAACAGGCAAGGCATGTATGCCGAATACCTGCCCGGTCACATATCACGTGACTCTCTGTATATAAGACAAGAACCTCCTCCATCCCTGGCAACATGTATCTTTGACCTCTGCTTTCTCCTATGCTCCGCTTTCATGTCTACCGTTTCACCTCTTCTGCAAGTATTGCTGCCTTTAGCTTAGCTCCCTCGCCTATCCTGCCGCGTCATTATTCTGTATTAGAATGAAGTTCTCTTACCAGGATTGACCAACCATTGCGACGCTTGCGTCGTCCCCAAGGCCAGGTTGTGGAGTTGTAGCAGACAACGGTATGAGACATATTCTACTATTTACGGTCCTCCTATCCTTTGATACTATTGCCAGCTCTACTCTGCGTTTCGTACGGCTTTCCTTCCTGCGTTCTTCTCACGGAATCTAACAACGCCAACAGTCTAGAGGCAAACCCCTGGTCGGGCCGCCTCGCTGCGCTGCGATGCTTCTCAGGTAGCAGCGGGGCATCTCACACAATGTTTATCCTTGTGAGGCCTCCAACAGACGCCCAGCCAATGGCAGAAATGCCGCAGAGTCTCATCAATGCCCCCCGAGGCATGATGGAGGATGGTGCCATCTCGGACTCGCCTAAAACCAGCACGGGTGGTTCCAGAGGCCTCTGGCACGAACTTGCTCCCCGATTCGTTCCTGGAGCGGGTGGAGCGGGCAAAGTTGTGATCACGAGTCGCCAATTCCCTATTCAGGGGTTGCCGAGACTACCCGCCACTGGCGGCGGGGGAGGGGGGGAGTTTCGTCGATTACTACCTGCTGATCCTCGGCTCACCCGTTCCTGTGCCGCTCGCGATGGCTCCGTAGCCTTAACAATGGGGGGAAGCCAGCATGCCGAGTAGGATGATTGGGTGAAGAGGAGGAGACGGGGACGGGCGTACTAAGGCGAGTTGTTGGTGTTAGACGCTTGTTAACCTCGGTTGTGTCTCACTGTTGCAGGATCATGAGGCGTTTATGACGGCATCTAGAGCTATTGAGTGCTCTGAATGGTTCAAAGTTCGTGGCTGTGGACGATCAATATGTGCGGGCGCAGCGTCGGGCTTCGTTACGGTTAGACGGAAGAGCTAATGCTGCCGGAAACTTCCTATCCGATGCTGTCTGACCACCTGGAGGTCACGCACCGTGCGTGAATAGCCCAACAGCCATCAAGACCTGCCTCGTCTGGCATGTCCGAGAACTCTGCCTTGCCAGCGAGTGGCGTGGATCCCTGATAATGTGCGAGAAGATGAAGCCAGGGGGAATCATCTGTCCCTCACAACTGCATCGGTGTGGCCCGGCAGTGGAGTGATTGGTACAATGGAGTAGCGTTGATGTGTCTGCCTCCTCCATCCAACCCGCCCTGAACTTGGAGAGCAAGGAGAGACAGCAGGAAGACACCGGGCTGGGCTCCCGCAGGCCATGAGACTCGCGTGGTTCAGCTGAGAGCATATAAGCTGGACAATACCCGCCCATCTTCCGCTTTATCGCACTGCCAGAGCAACCCCCTTATCCCTTGACTTCCAACTACACGGCGACTCTAACATGACATCGACAACCTCTGATGCCGGGCAGCGGAAGTTACGGCAAAGCTTCACCCCCCCTGCTTCTCAAACAGTCGATGTGTCGCCGTCCGACGAAGTGGTACTCCCGGCTTCTGGAGAATCCAGACACGCCGCCATTTGGATTTCTGACGACGAGACTGATACAGAAGACGAGGGCGACGATGAGGGTCAAAATTTCAACAACTCGCAATCATGCACAACACCTACGACCAGTATCGCAGACCATTTGGGTAAGTTCTTTAACACTGTCGTCCATTCCGGTGGAGGTCCTGACAGCCTGTATGTAGATAGCATGGGCAACAAACACAGTCTAACTGAGTCGAAGGTCGCCATTAGTACGGATACTACGCTGGCAGGCTCTCCGGCTCGAGTGGAGGACGACCTAACCTGGACACATGACTTAAACACGGGCCCCCTTGTGGATCCTGAACCGAATTAGCAATCTCCTTGTCAGACGATTTGCATGTCCGCTGGGGATACGATGGCTTGTACAGATACCAGTTTTGACGTCTCGCCTACTAACCCCGAAAGTCAGCCATGTTTTGGTGTGTTAGACGAACAGCAGCTTGCCACCGGAGCCACCAGAGCCACCGGGAAGCCGGGCATTATGATGATGATCGATCCTTTCTCTGACGAAGGATCCTGTTATAGGGCACAGAGTACTCCCGCTTCCCCTTTAATGCATATATACAGTCCTATTGCCGCCAGCCCCGAAGAGATAGCTCAGATACAGCTGTACGGTAGAGAAGTATGTGCGAGCACGCGTAATGATGCTATCCCTGGAGCTAGCACTTCATCCCCTGCAGTAAGGCTGTTAGCCGAATCACAAGAAGAGCAAGACTTTGACCACACGATTTGCGAATCTAACGATGCTAAGTCCGGATCCTTAGAGGCTGAATCCGGATCACTATTTGAAGCCTGATTGTCTCCCCTGTCTCAGGAGTTAATGTCCTGGCGCTGTTCTCCTTGTAGATCCTTATATGTATATAAGACGGTGCAAGCTAGGGACAGTGATGTATATACTGAAGGCTCTAGTAGTGAGGATGGCCTTGATGTTCTAGAATGTGTGTGTGATAAGGACTATTGTCTTTTACCTCTAAAAGTTCAGGGGCATGGCTCTGGAGACGATTCTGATGATGAAGAATAGCATGGTCGTAAGCGTCGCAGGGTATATCGATCTCCTTAAACATTGGTTCGCAGTACCCCTGCCAGTGCTCGGAGCTCTCGCTAAAGACGATCGATAAGACGTACCGCACAGTTACCGAGAGCGCATCTAACGTCTATATGCGGCATTAAGAGTCCAACACTATTACAGGCAAGACCAGTTCTTTCTGAGGCTAGTATGTTCCTTGCTTAATTCAAGGAATAGCCTCTTAAAGACGTTATATTAAAGCGTATTACTAAAGGTAATAAGATAATATTTTAATTACAGTTTAAATAGATATCTAATTTAAGTTAGCCGCTTACTAACAGATCTATATTGCATCCTAAGAAGGGCAGAAGACCGCCTAAAGCCTTACTTTTAGCTATAAGATCGTCTAGTGATAAGTAGATATTAAAAGAGGAAGATACTATATGCAAGATAAGATAAGATAGCTATTCTTAGGCAGAGATCCAGCGCGCCCTTCCCTATCATTCCCAAGGCACAATCTAAGTCCGGTACTCGACTAAATTAAACAAAAAGGTTGACGAGGTCGGACATTAGGCTAGCCCAATAGGACATCAAGACTATGGAGATAAATGCTACGTAGCTAAAATAGCACTTATGGCCGATTCAAGACACCATAAGGCTGAAAACAGCTACCCGATTCTAAATAACTTATAACTTACCATCCGAGTCAAGTGGCTTAACTAAATTCATTTCGGAAGCGAGCGAGTATTGAAATCAATCAATCAATCAATCCTTCCGGATCCTCTGATTTCCTGTGGCTCTTCGATCACGGCGGTATATGAATTGACGGTATATACGGCGTTAGGTTGCCCTTTGGAAGGAGAGAAAGGACGAAGGTTTCGTTTTGCATCAAATAGCATGTTTATATTATATCCTTTATCTTTATTCTTTGACCGCCTGATTCCTCAGGTCCTAGTACTCGGCCATTCTCCATGGCGCCAATCGATTACTCCAAATGGGACAACATAGACCGACTCCGAACCACAACCTCCACTCAGCAGGTGCCTCCACTTGAAGCAAGCCCAGCACCTGCTCCAGCCACCTCACAGTCGGCTGCACCGGCATCGACGGGAACACACAGCGCGTCAGATTCCACCCAAGCCACCATCGTGAAATTGAAAGACTGAAATTCGCGCCTTGGCCCGCAACGACGATCCAGGCCGATCATCCCGTCTTCTCGCAGCCCGTGCCTTCTGTCCCAGGACTCATCGAGGTCCCGCCGGTACCGGAAGTTCGTAAGATATTTGCCAAGTCTGTAAGGTAGCTCTTTGTAACAATCAACACTGCTGGGACTTTTACCATCATACATTAGTATGTAGGGAGAAGTACCGTTGAGTTTTATTTATTTTGATTGGTCCCATACCCTTGTCGTGACCCCTCTGAAGGGCTGTGGTACTCAATGGGATAGACACAGAACGCTCCGCGTGCTTATGCCGGTACGAATATTCCGTGAGAATAAGAACCTCATACATATATACGCCAAGATAAAAAGAATAACGTGATCATCACTATTCGCTTCCCCGTTCTTATATTTATTTTCCTCATAGTACTTTAATTACATACTGCGCCAGGGGAAATAGCCACGAGTTGCGATTACTTACTGAGTTCATACAATGATTCGTTCGATTCCACCGGTAGAATTAGTAACCTTTGGGATTAGCCTATTTTTGGCGACAATGCATGTCTAACAGTTCAGCAAGTTTTGCAGTCTTAACGGAAGAGGCCTCGCTTACCGCTGTATTCTGAGGGGCCCTAGGTGCACAGAGTGCGTGCAGACCTGCGAAGCGCCGCAACAGTCCCTGTGAGCTACAAGAAAGTAGTGCAGTACGACGGGGGGCAGCTTTTTGTAACTGCGACCGGCGTATGTGCCAAGACCCTCGACGGGGAGGCTGTGGTCCGAAGGCAGTTGGTATTAGACGGATCGCCTATCGGAACCGCGATGGAGGCGGAGGAAGCAAAGGCCAGGACTTCCTGTAGCTGCCGGCCTGTCTTCTTGTGCAGTTTCCGAAAGTGTGACTCGATAGCTAACACACCCGGCCGGATTACTGCTTTACAGGCTTTCCAATTAAGTAGCCGTAAGGATTCACAGAGTGAGATAAGCGCCCCCCGCTGCTGCTGCTGCTGCTGCTGCCCTGTTTCTGTCCTTGCCGGCTCCGACAGGCTGTCCTGTAGTTTCGGTGACCACTATGCATAGTGCCAATATGGGTGTCATCTCTCTCTCTCTCTCTCTCCCTTTTCCTTTTTTTTTTTTTTTTTTTTTTGTGAGGCGCCGCGTATTTTAGATGCTGCCTTAGCCCTCTTGTCACATATAAGCTATAGTAATCTTTCAATTCCTTATAACGCTACTAATATTCCCAAGGGCCCTTTCCTACCATACTTTAAAGTGAATAGCCTGAGTAGGAAAACAGATGTATTGTCGCGCCTAAAGAGCGAATCTCCTTATACAAGTTCGAGCTCAATCTGTTGGGCAATCTCTTCGGGATCACGAAAGATGAAACACATCCCCACACGTTGAAACTTACCATTGTGACTAGAAGAAGGGGCTACAAGTAAACCGATATAAACCTTTGAGCCAAATCAGCAAACAACTGAGCGACTACGTGGCAACTTGATGTTCTCTAATCACATACCACTCGACTCGGAGGCTTTGAAAGATCTGGATATTGGAAATTTCTATCATGAGAAAACCTGCCATCGCGGTGTCAGTCAGTGGATCAAGAAGAGAAATCAGTCATGATAGAATTCTCACCCTTGTTGTCTATGCATCTGGATGGATTCCCAGGTCCGCTCAGCGATAAAAAGAGCAGTAACTTTGTTCAAGTCCTCTGCATCTGGTGCAGCATATCCTACAACCTCTTTTCCATATTTATCAGAACAAATCATCGTATGTACCTCTTTCGCCCACCAGTCCACCATCCATAATACAGCGGCCTCATACTTGTCTGATCTAACCGCATTTTGAGGCAGACGTTGAAGAACTTGGCAATCGGATGAGTATCCTGAGAATTGCAACACGTCTTCGTCTGATAGAATCACCTGAGCCTGTGACTTATCCGCTTGCAGTGTATATTTAAGCCAGTCTCTTTCGAACCAGAATGTTTTGCTGCCACCAATGTGGGCCCACGACCATGTTGGAGCGCCATCCCAGGTTTCACCTTTATCCATCTTTTCATCGACGTAGAGTCTCCTCAGAGTCCACAAGATTTGCTCCGGTATTCGATCAATGAATATGCCCTTGTGATAACCGCAGTGCAGCTTTGTCATATTACTAATAACGTTGACTAAGCCTTGTATAGCAATAAGACGATCCTCTTTCTTTGACAGTTGGCGTTTTGAGAAATTTGTTAAGAGCGACAGCCAATCATCGGTATGTTTAGCAAGGAGGCGATGCTCTTTCTTGGATGAGAAATCTGTTAAGAACGAAAGCCAGTCATTTATATGTATAACAGGTTCCCCAATTCTTTCATCCGCTTTCAGCTCTTGACATCGCCAATACATGCCGGAGGGCATGAAGTGGATCGATCGCCGTGCAAGAATCGTCTCCTGCAAAGTCCATCCTCGCGTTTGCAGTGGCCCACGAGAGGGACCTCGTCCAGGCACATATTCTTGGACCCAAATGGATTTTGACTCCTCGAAATCTTCGGTGGTTGGGATAGTCGAGATCAGAAGTGGTGGGAATGCAGACGTTTTCCTCTTCAGGAAACAACCTTCCGTCGGATCGTAAGCCCCCGCAGCAGCGATGACCAGGTCCGCATTCTGGTAAACCTCAGACATTCGATTGGCTTCAGTACTCCAATCTTCTTCGTCATCTTGTATGATACAAAGAGAATCCACCCACAAATAGCGTAGCCCAATTTCATGAGTTATCCGGATTGCGTCCTTGAAGACTTGTGGAAGCTCGTTAATGTCGATCCCATTTTGATGCTCAGAGAGTGTAGTCTTGGTAGTCCTTTTTTGTTTACTCGATCCCCAACAATAACTCAGGGCACAAAAGCTCCCTCGAGTCCCCGTTGTATCAACTAAAGTCACAACGCCTTCTGCAATACGATCAATGTCAATCAAGCGTGTCGGTAAGATAGCTTCGTAGTCCTCGCTTATCAGTTCCGCGGTAGTGACTCGACATCCTTCATGATGATCATGACATGTTGCGAACCAAGATCTAATCAAGTCAAAGTCCTTCTCACCGTAGTTTGTGTCCGGTGGCGGGCGAGTGGAGATGGGCAGAGAACGTCGACCTGGGCCATTCCTGGAGTCTGGTTCAAAACCAGAATCCTCAGGGACCCAGACTTCGCCATTTTCCGACCATATGGAAAATGTAAAATTGCAACCGTATCCAGACACAACCTGAAAGCCGGCAATTGCACGTTGGCTGGACTGAATTCCGATTATCGGTGTGACTCGAGTCATACCTGGCGCATGCTCATCTGCCAGGAATGGTGTCCACCCTCTAACTTGCCCGTAGCTGCTGGTGGACGTCATTTTGCAAAGCTTGCAGTCTTGGGTCGTTGGCCACAAAGACCATGGTTCTTTCGTCCAATTTGTTGATGCAGCTGGCCTGAAGAGACCCCCTCCTTTGAGCATCGTGGCAATGAGCTCAGAACAGTCCTGGCAGTACCCTGCCGAGGGTACGGCCTGTAAAGGCTCCATCATAACCCAGATTAAAAAGGAAGATCGAAGCTCTTAAAAAGTTGTCATCTGTAACTTGAGCTACTAAAACCAAATGCCGATACATGTGTTCTCGGCTGTCTTTTCACACCTCGAAATCGGTGGTTCTTCTGCAGATGATACTAAATCGAATCAGCACAACTCGAGGCCCCAATGCTGAGGCTGACTATAACTTATCACCAGTCTGTTTGCAAGACTTGGATAGCACCGGCGTTAGAGGTTTCTTAGCGCAGGGGGGTTTTACAATATAAGCAAGAAAAGCTTGTTAGACATTTACGTAGACTTGATGATATATGGTCTAAACTGTATTGCAAATGTATTCTTTGCAAAAGATTGCACCAGAAACCTTTCTCTTATATAGTAGTCTCCTTAAAGTATTATATCATAAAGCTGTCAGCTTGACTACCCTCTATAAGCGCCGTTGCAGCAAATCACCTGCCGCCACATTGCAACCCAACCCCACCTACGGGGGGGTCGCCTATCACATATGCAGAATAACCGCCAGTTGCCTACCTTAGCTGCGTGGCAGAATCGCTAGCGATTCTATATGAACTCCCATATAAAAAAAAGGCGCTAATCAACAGGTGCAGCTGTGACACACAGCTGAGGGGCGCATATAAGAGATGATTCTAAGAGCCTTGATTTTCTACAAAGGAGGGTAACGAGGGTGCCCTTTTGTTGCTTGGGTCGACCCCCACAATAGGGGCTAAGCTCACCCAGTCAGCACAAGGTGGCTTTCAACACACACCCCATTCGAAGCGCGCGCCAAAACGCGGCTTTGAATGCTTCTGAATAGCTTCAAATAATAAAGGAAATACAGCAGATAGAACAATAGAGATTCCCTGCTCCTTCAATGCAAAGCGCGCGCAAATGCACTAGTAACAACTCGATCTCTGAACCACCGCTCGGAGTATTAGGGTCCGGACTCTCCGGAAGCCGGTATGTCTCAGTAATCTTACTCCCACTATCCCTTGTCGGATACTTCGAAAGACGGATGACTCTCCAGTGGACGTTCTTTATAGTAATAACGACGGTGGCTAGGCAAGTAATCAAGCCCAAACCCAGCAGATGATCAGCTGTATGCTTAGGTATCCTGTTTCAGAGTATGCCTTAAGAAAACAACTATATTACGCTTATAGCTACAATTTATAAAGTAAAAGGTAAGATATATACTAGCTTAATAGGGGTCAGGACTTGCAGAATTAATATAAATATTAAAATCAAAGTAACTTTAATATATATAAGTACTGTAGCTAATTTTCACTATATCTTATTCTCTAGGACTATAAATATATAGATAATCGTTATAATCTACATTATAACCTTAGAGCGTGTAATAGTTATCCCTTAGACTTTGACTAACCTAAATAACTGCTACTAAGATAGTACTTACAGATCTCGCTAGTTGCTGTAGAACTTTAACCCTCTGGGAGTGTTAGAGAGTGAACAGGACTAAGGCTGCCAGGTAGAATACAACCTATACCCCTACTAGGTATAAGAGACACTTCTCCTTTAACTATAAGGCATTAAACTTAATAATAATAAAGAGTATAAGGTAAAAAAAGGAAAGGATAGACATAAGATACATATTATTAGTCTCATAATATAAAGAAGGGCTCATGGTGTCTCAACGTGCGAGCGATAAAGGCATATATAATAGGGTAGCATCTATATCTTAAGAAGAGAAACCCGGCCCTTATTTATACTTGCGACTCAATAGCCTATCGAAGAAATGCTCCATTACACTATATAACGTATAGTTAATGTCATAAAAGGACTAATATAAGGATAGTTATATCTGTTTACTTCCTAAGTAGTTAATCTGTCTTAGGGGTTAGGGTTATAGCGGCTAAATAATCTAAGTAGCCATTGTAATACTTAGTAGTATTATATACTAACTAGTAATTAAGTTTTATATAAGGGGTAACACTTTATAAAGCTTTCCTTTAAAAGCACTTATATTTATAAATATGATTATAGAGTAACGAGCGTGGTATTACTAAAGCATTCTAGTGGCTAGTTAAAGACTGTAGGGACTGACCTTAATTATCTATCTTGTTCAGCGCCGCTTCACATGCCTCCCCATAATTACTCAAAGCACACTTCTCGCTTTATCCTTCTCATATATGAGACCTTCCACCCTGCAGTACTACGTTCTAACATCACATACTTTGCAACCGTACCTAGTCTTCCGGCACCCCTGATTTCCTGATATCGGCTCGAGATAGCCTCCTTTTTCCTTCCTTTTTTTAAAGGGTCGAGGCTGCCCTTGCCGGTAGCCTTTGCAAGCTAGGCAGAGCGAATAGCTGCCTCGGCGGACATGATTAATATCTCTTTGTAGGTGATTTTGCCGTGCTTCTATATCCTCGATGTTTCCTTCCTTCCCTGACCGACTTCTCTTCCTTATGCCGCCTTCAGCAGCATATGTATTAAAAATCGCGTTACAGATGCATTCCTTCCAAGCTTATAGCATACTGTAAGGCTCTCAACGAGGGTGCCAGGTCTTCTTTTGCAAAATAAAGCTATTCGCAAGTGCGACTTCAAGGAGGAAGCTCCAAAGCAACGCCTGCCACAGACTGCAGCGGAATTAATGCTCGTACATCATATAAGACCTTATCTGATCACCGCGGTCCACGTGATTCATTTCATCGTTATACTGAGCGGCAATATTAGGTATAGAAGCTAACGAGATGAGAATATCGGTGACATGAAGTCAATTTTAAAGAGAGTTGGAGAAAATTTAGAGCTCCTTATTACTCAGAGTTACTACATTCCATTCTCATGCGCAATTAATCGATCAGCAAAGGAATATATCTTCCTCGTCTAGCCCCCATTCAACCCAATCCTCGCAATTCTCATCGCCGCCCAGCACGTCAGGGTATCCGTTATGGTCAAGCTCTTTGCTGAGGATTAATACTGATCCCACAAGCTTATAATTTCCAAATTGATCTGTCTTGCGCAGTATGAACGGTGACCTCGTCCCAAAAATTATGCAGCAGACGTCTCCTTCTTGCACAGCCTTGGGTGCTAGACCGTAATACCCACGATTTGTCACAATGAAAGTTTTGTTGTGTACATCCTCCATTCTCAATGCATGAAAGTTCTCGACATTGCCATAGAAGACGTCTCCACGGGAAATTTCTCGCTGCAAAAGCCGCATGTAAGTTGACTGGAGCGCCTCCCACTCCTTAAATTGTCCACGGTAGACTCCACAACGAAAGATCGTGACAAACGCTCGCAAAGGGGAGCATGAGTAAGGCAACGGGCCTGACATGGTTGATACGGTACCCCAGAGCGAGGCGACGTCCTCTGCTGTCGTGGAATTCTTGTCAAATTTCGGAGTAGTGAATGCGACGGCATCTATCAGCATCGCTCGCAGTTCCAGAGTAGTCTGGTCCCGTGACACTGTCATTTTGGGGGACGATATTCGTGAGATGATGCGTCTTGATGACCTGCTATAATTGTTGAGGGTACCCGTATAACTCGAGTAGAGACGCATATCCCACCGTGGTATCCAAGAGGCAAAGTCACATTCGAGTGTACTGTCATCGTTGTGAACGAAATGCAAGATATCCAGGTCTTGGCTTATTCTCAAGTATTCGCAAGCGAAGTCGCGATAAACATGGAGATACGGTGCCTCGTAACTCGGCTGCAAGGCAGGAAGCAGTTCGTTGGTGTTTGCGAGGCCCAAAAAAGCATAGAGTCTGTCCCTGGGATCGGTAACTCCAAGCCATCTGGCACAATCCAAGAGCTCGAGGAATTTAAAGGGCTGAACCGCACCCCTGGGTCGGAAAGTGACCGCTTCGCGGTTTCTTTGAGTATGGAATCCCCCCAAATGTAGATCCGACATCCACAATTGTTGAATATTCGGAAGCCTGAGTGCCCTTCGAATACACCAGACGTAAGCTTGCATTATTTTCAGCCAGTTGATAGCAGTGTCTGCCCATAGAACGAGTGCGCTGGGGCCAAGTGCTGCTTCCTGGACCACCCAGCCCCGTCTGAACCAAGGCTGTTGTAGTAGAACACCAAAGGATTCCCATCCGCGATGTGAGAGAAGCGGCTCACCCTCGTCGGGAAACGGGAAGCTGTTTGGACCCCATGAAAAGTCAGCTCTCCCAAAGATACTCTGAATCATAAAATCGACGTCTGCCACAAGTTCTGCCACAATTGGCGCATGGACGTGGCCAGATACGCCTAGGCAGATGAGTGTACAACTCGACTCCTTGTATATTTGCCCCATCAGGGATACTTGATGCCCGCGCTCTTCAGCATCTGTCTGATTGATACAAATCGAGTCGACCCAAAGAGTCCGTGGCTTGTTTGTAAAGCGGACCTGGCGTAGGGCATCGAACAAGTTTGCCGTAATGCGAATGACCTTGCCATTACAAGTAATTGGTCGATTCTTAACTGGTATTCCCCAGACGTAGGAGATTGCCTCGAAAGGCGGAAATTCACCCAGTTTGGAAGCGTATAGGCTGCAGACAAGAGGATCAGTGTCTGAACTTGCCGGCTGAAGAGTCAGGTATCGAGCGAAGCGACCATCTGGGAGCGATTGGTACCCGTAATCACGCTCCGGTTGTGGTTCCTGTACTTGCGTTACTGGATGGATGTGTTGTTGTGACATGGTGAGATGGGGATCCTGATTTGAGTATGTAGGAGCTCTTTATGAAATGGTGCAAAGCAAGTCAAGATCGCGACTTTGGCGGATAGGTCGATGATGACGATGACACTTGCAGGGAGTCCTACCGCCTTGGCCATGGCAAATGACGATATTATAACGGTCAGGGAAGCGGTTTCGAAGGTGGTTTAGCTTGCGGATCAGTAGCCTGGGACGAGAGACTGTGTGGAGGAGGGAGGTGCTCTGTTAACGGGTACTACGGTGAATGCCTAACCAGGCTGTGGTGTGGCGGAGTCAAGCTAAGGTATCCTCCAAGTAGGCGAACGCGCTTCATGCATCTCGTAATGATTAGTCCGTCGCAGCACAAAATCATGTTGGGAGGCAGGCAACTGCTGATGCTGAAAAAAAGAGTGCAAAGACATGTTTCATGTTTCGTGAAGGGCGCTTGCTCCCAGTTATATCCGTAGTCGGAGCATGATCCCTCAATGTCATTGGACAAGTATGCGCCAGCACAACCCGCCCGCGGGCACCGGGGTGGGGAGTACACCTCACCCCACAATGTCCACTGTAGAAGGGCCTGGGCCAGGTGTCGAGATTTCGGGCTGGCCACTTTTCTATTTTTACGCGGCCCCTGGGGTGCCGAAATCAGTCCACTCCTGATGTCAGCTAGCGATACCAACTCTGATGGCACCCCGCACTTTAAATATTCCGGGCTACCCATCTCTACGATCACGACGGGTGCGACCGTTCTATTCCTGGCAACGGCTCTCCTTTCCCAAACCACTGCCCCGCCTTTTTTCGGTGTCATTTGAGTGAGGCGAACGGGAGTTACAAACAAAATCGTCCTCAAGACTTTTTGTATATATCTCATAGTCTAAGTTCGCTTACGCACTTCATCTTGTAAAATTCCGTTGCCATTATCCAACAAAAGCTTGGTTACGGCTTCATGTCCGTATCTCACAGCCAGGGAGAGCGGCGTCTGATAGTACCCGTCCATGAAATGTGTATTGACACCATGTTCCCCAAGGAGAAGTCTGACCACCGCCTCGTGCCCAGCCGCTGCGGCAAGCAACAGGGGAGTTCGATTAGACTCATCCATCGGCTCCGTGTCAATGCCTCTCACTTCAAGCAACGTCTTGACTACCGTGGCATGACCATTCTGGGCTGCTAGGTGGAGCGGAGTTGTTCCCCAAACCTGACGCAAGCTGACATACTGAAGGCAGGCCTTAGCAAGGACGGTGTTCTGGACCTTCTTATGAGAAATTTGCAAGCGACTGTTCTGTTGGATCCAATCTGGTGTAGGGAGCTGGCGAAGCAGGAATTGTCGGACAGTAAAGTGTGGTAGATGCACTGTCCTTCGGCCCACAGAAGGATCGGTAGGGTCATTCTTGACCTCTAAGAGAGGGCCACAGAGGCCAATTATCTCGCTGTCGACGTAATCGTCATCCACCGCATCGGGGAGATCGTCCAATGGCAGGTCTTCGAACTTGACGATAAGGACGGCTTCGGTGATCTTACAGACAGTCAGGGGTCGTAGTGCGAAAGCAGTCCAGCGCAGAAGGGCGAATGCACGGTACTTCTCCCACTCTCCTAATCGGGTAATTCTAGTCCAGTTACGGTCGTAGAGATGGTTAAGCCCAGTTGGTGTGTTTTCAATAGCGCTCTGAAGTTGTTTCTTGTTCATCCCTCTCCTCAGGGATTCCTCTTGCATTTTAAGCCAGAGGAATTGGCCTTGGCATCGATTGGTCATTGCTTCGGAAGGAGTTGACCGGAAAGAGTCGCTCTTATTGGGAAGTTTCCTGTCGACAATGGATTGGGAGTAGGCGGCAGTGTCGGATCGGACGTCTTCGGGCACGATCCTGTACTCGGCAAAGCTCTCGCGCGCGTCGTTTATGAGGGCGTATCGGATCTCAGGCTCGTCGCGACTCACAACAAGCAGTCGGGCGTTCGTCCCGGCAACCGCATTTGTGATATCGTGGAGAAATTTCGCAACCGAAGTGTTGGTGTTACCTAACGAGGTACATTCGTCTAGGCCATCCGCAACGAACGTGCAGCCAGGGATGGCGTGGAGGAGTTGCGTGAAGAGCGATATGACAGTGGAGCGTGTTGCGACAGGATCTGAGTCAGACTCCCACTTCTGGCAAACGTGCTCGAATGCACCCTCATGACCTGACACGATCTGGGAGATCCATAACCGTAGGGCCAAGAAGGGGTCTTCGCGGCTCTCGTGGTCGGATGTAAAGAAGAAATGGGCGGCAGGCGTGTCGAGGGTGGACGAGAGATGTTCGACGACGTGGGCGCAGAGAATCGTCTTCCCAAACCCCGCAGGTCCATTGACCCATGGCAGCTTTGGCCCCGCGGATAACTCCGTCGACAGCCAGTGCTGAAACACGGGCCGGTCGAGGATCCAATTGCACGTGCCGATTAGTCTTTTTTCGAGGGAGTCGTGGTAACGTTCGTTTAGAGAGTGGCCGAGCCATGAGTGGAGTTCCCGTCGCGTCTCGGCTCCGTGGACGTTAGCTCAGCTTGGGAAGTCTAGATGATGCACCTAACCTCTAACTTCACCTTCGATCCGAGCCAGAATCTATCGTATCTCGGCAGGCCATGTGTAACCTGGAGTCCCTAGCCTCAGTCAGAAGACAGCCACGTTTCAATTTTCTGGAGTCCATGCCTCGTTCGAGCGTATCGGAGCGTCCTGGGTCCGGCTTGTGTGTCCGCCGTGGTCAGGGCCCGTCCACCCCAGGCCGCGTCCAGGCAGAAGGTTCAGAAGTCGTTGGTCGTACGCAACTGATCTGAAGCAGCAATGCCTTGTGGTCACGCAAATGGGTTTGCCCTGACTCTCCAGATGCGTTGATCGCTACCCTGCCTAACCGCTGACACTACATATGCGAACTGAGCCTCGTCTTCTTTCCGCTACGATGCAATGGGGAGCCTGAGAGCGCTAAGAGCGGCATCGAGATCTGTCTTATCTTTGTCTTAACCCTTGCGCTGCTACTGTAAGCATGCCGATCCCTGGAGCCCGGCTGACAAGAGATGACTTGCCCTCGTTGTGGGGGCCAACAGCGATAATGTTCGTGGAACTATGGTTCGCTGAAGGAAAGCGCTGAGGAGAAAGGGGATCCGTCAACAGGTACCACGGTGGATGCCTAACGAGGCTGTGGCGTGGCGGAGTCGCGCTTGGCTTCCTGCCGAGGACACAAACGCCTTTGTGCATTTCGTCATGATCGGTCTGTCAAAGCCCTTGTATCCCTACAAAATACGAGACGGCCTATTGGATAAGGCTCAAGGCCTCTAATTAGTTAGAATTTGTTGAGTACGTACATTACTGGCAGCAGCTGTTATAAAAGAGGAGCAGGAATAAGGCTTAAATTCCACAAGGGCGCTTCGCTTGCTCCTATCTATATCTGTGGCTAATGCCTCCTACTACCTGCAAAAATCAGCTTTAGCGCGTCGCGGACGCGTTGGGTTATTCGATAATCGGCGAGCACCTGAAGTGTGTATATAAGGCATGATTATTAAGGCCTATCCTTAGATTAGTAGGCAAGGAACGGGCCGCTTGCCCCCGCTGACCCTAGCGACAATTAACCACGATCTCGGCAACGGGTGGATCAGGAAGATTAATTAGCTTAGATATTAAGGATAGTAATATAAGCAGACGTCGGCACGCAATAACTAAATCCACCGCTAAACTATCAGTGAATAGAATACAAAACTAAATTTGAAAATGGAGCTTAAAAGTGCCAGTAAGTGACTGTTCCTAAACCCGTTAGGCAACCCCGGAGCATAATATTATCGCACTAAACCGAACTAAACTAAGCTAGCATTCGCGTATCGCATCAGCATTTCGCGTAGCTCTTTCTATGAACTTGTATTGCTAATAAGCCTAGAAGCGATTATATCCAGGGCTTGAGATATTAACGGTAGGGAAAGCCTGGCGCTACCCCGGAGAATAGTGAAGGGTAGAGCGTGTGTAAGAGGATGTTGGCCGGGATATGCTGTGAATGAGAGATGATTTTGAGTCTGGCAAAGCATTTGAAGTTAGCGTGATACCTGAGTGTCTGTCTACAGACGGAGGGTTTGGTCTGTCTTGTTGCTTCCAGTACCTGCCTTGAGCATTGTTTTTGGGCTAAAATCCAGCGTACCTTTCTGCATTTTTCCTAGGGTTTAACTTAGATAAAGCTGACGAGAGATTAATGGCATCAGCTAGCTGTATAGAACTTGACTTATATGAAGAAATATGTGTATTTTATCTGATATGTAGAACGGGGTGCCATTTGATGGTCCCGTGTTTCGTCTGGCAGTGACGAATCCCCTAGCAGCGTAAGATATATACCTGTTGTAGACTTTTACTGCTATCTCCTTTTACTTTTCTCTGCATAGTGCGTGAGATATTCTACCTATACTGACGAGTTAATGTCTTATTTGTTGCCAGAATGTTTAACTGATCGTATAGAATCAGGAGGGAGGGCTACGTGGGAATGGATTGACGTTTGTTCGTTGAGGTCTGGCGAACTCTCGGGCGGAGGTTTATTTATACTGCATAAGCTGCCCATTGGTGTGAGCTTAATCTGTGAGGTACTTGTTGTAGCAGGCTTGTTGCTAGAGCTTTTAGGAAGTCGGTAGGCTACTGTTGTAATTACTATAAAGAATACCTATTA
>JAAOAT010000961.1:0-10532 GCA_013186855.1 Fusarium ramigenum | reverse complement strand
ATATATATATATATATATGTACCAAGAATTTTATCAGAGGGATAATTTCCCAGACGGATCTTGGTAAATCTCACCAGCATAAACCAAAGTCACTGTGAGCAACGGGAACGAGGCGAGAACGAAATGAGCTCCGATGCCTAAAGACACATGACGTTCAGGGTACCCCATTTCCCCACGGGGTAATCCCCTGAATCGGCATTGCTAATCTTAATACGACCAAGCTTCTCCGCAAATTCTTGGTAAGTTTCGGGGAAGCGCCCATAGAGGGGGGTCACTTCGCCGTAATGCACAACGATGCCTGATTTCTGGGGACGTAGGTCTCGCTGACAACTTGCCCGAGACGCGAGGTTGGAAATGAACATAAAAGAAGGCTCTTAGTTATCTGTAGAAAACCAATCTCTTCGCTACTAAGGATAAGGACATTCATTACCTACTACTGGTCACTCAGCGAGATGCGTCTCTACGGGCTCCAATTACTTACCTCGGCGGCTACCATTGGTGCAGTCGTCGGGCAAGGTATCATCCCCTCGACCAATGCGATCCCAGGCTTCGAAGCTCCTGCAGCCGAGTATCGTCCCAAGTTCAGATACTGGTAAGTAACCTCACCAATCCACAAAACATCAACATTTCACTCATACCTTCCACCAAAGGCTTCCAGATGCAGATGTCGAACACGATGTCCTCAGAACCGACATTCAAGACCTTCAAAAGCTCGGCGCCGGCGGTCTAGAGTTCCTCCCTTTCTACAACTACGGCTTCGGCGGCGTGAACGACTCTAAGATGGAGACATATGCCTTTGGCAAGCCTGCCTTTAGAGAAGTCCTCCAGATTGCACTTGAAGCTACCAAGGCAAATGGGCTGTCGATGGACGTAGCGCTGGGTGCTAGCCAGGGCCAGGGTGTTCCGTCCAAGCCGCTTACCCCTGGTCTTGCTGTGCAGCTTGTCTATGGCAAGGTAGCTGTCAAGGGAGGACAAAAGTTCGATGGGGCTTTGCCAGCTGCTGAGATCGACTGGAATGAGAATTTGGGATATATTCATCCCCAGGAAAAGTTTGGTGGCAACCGTCTTATTGGTGTCTCTGCCGCTGCCATTGCTTCCAGTGAGTCGCCCCCTGCGCAGGATGTGTAATTCATCGTACCGTCGACTCTCATACTGATACTGCTGTAGCAAACGCTTCGGATGATAGTAACGCCTTCGTCGCCCTGCATGAGAAGTCACTCGTCGACCTTACCAACAACGTCAAGAACGGCAAGCTCACATGGACGGCACCGAAGGATTACAAAGAATACGTTTTATTCGCTCACTACGAGCGCTACACCAACCAGCGATCTTGCGACGGGGTGCCCACCGACGTAATCGCCAACGGCTCCTGGGTCACAGACCATTTCAGCGCCGCTGGTGCAAAGCTAGCATCCCAGTTCTGGGAGAAGAATCTCCTGACCACCCAAATCCGTCAGTTGCTGAAGGAGGTTGGCAAGCACAGTAAGTTCAATCTCGTAACCATTGCATATAGGTATTCTAACATGCGAGTAGCTTGGGAAGACAGCATGGAGATCCAAGCTTCGCTTTACTGGTCTCCTGGGTTCCCTGATCGCTTCAAGGCCAAGCGAGGTTATAATGTGATCAAGTATCTTCCACTGCTATTCCATAAGTCGACTTCCTTCACAGCGGCCCAGGCTCCCTATAACACCACCTTTTACCTCGAAGGGACTCCGGATGACGGACAGAGCAAGTACCTCCAGGACTACCGAATGACCTTGAACGAGGGGTACCAGGAGTATCTGAAGACATTTGAAGATTGGGCTGAATCGCTGGGCCTCTCACACTCGTGTCAAGTTGGGTATAACATTCCCTTGGACATTGTAGGTCTACGTTCTCGGTATAATGCTAGTACTATGGATTGTTTCTAACGCGTTGATAGCTCGCTGACGTGCCCATCGTTTCCACCCCCGAACTCGAATCTCTAGCTTTCAGAACACCAGATCAAATGTCTCAATTCGTCGGCCCAGCGCACCTCGGACGTCGCAACATTATTTCTACAGAGATCGGGGCAGTGGCCCAAGGTGCATACAGTCTGACTATCCCGTCCCTCGTCAACCTCTTCCACGACGCATTCGCAGGAGGCGTCAATGCCATGATGATCCATGGGATGACGTACACTGGCGAGCAAATCGGATCGACCTGGCCTGGATTCACGCCGTTTCAGTATATCTACACTGAGCTATGGAGCCCGAAGCAGCCGGCGTGGAAGTATATGGACGAGATGATGAGCTACACTGCCAGAAACCAGTTTATCCTGCAGCAGGGAGTTGCTAAGAAAGACTTGGCTTTCTACTTGTATAAAGATCCTTTCGGCATATCTGATGAGTATAACGGAACCGATCTCCGAGCTACTGGTAAGTGCAGGGCCTCGTACCGTTGAATCGTGTTAATTGAATCCCTAGGCTTCACGTACGAGTACTTGTCGCCAGCCAACTTTGGATCCAAAGCCTTGAAGGTCTCGAACAAGTTTTTGGACGCTGCAGGTGCAGGATATCGAGCGCTCATCCTCGATCAGCAACAGTTCATCACTGCCGAAGCATCGCAGAAGCTCGTTGAGTTGGCTGATGCAGGTCTTCCAATTGTCGTCACCGGAAGTCTCCCCAACACTGCCATTGGAAGCAAAGGGCAGGATGTCGTGACCAAGAACATCTCGAAGCTCAAGGGATCCAAGTACTCAAATATCGCGTTCGCCAAACCCGCTGATGATCTACTAGAGACTCTTGATAAGCTTTCTGTCAAACCCCGAGTGACGATGAGCACAGAGGCTGCGAAGGACTTGTACAACGTGTGGAGATCAAACGGAGCCACTGACTATCTCTTCCTCTTCAATCAGGGTTCGTCGGCCACCTTTGATATCACGGCCGAAGTTGATCAAGGCAACGTTCCTTACAAGCTGAACGCATGGACTGGACAACAGGTTGCTATGGCATCCTTTAAGCGCTCCTCGGGCAAGGTCAGCTTCCAGGTATCCCTGGAACAAGGTCAGACCACGGTTGTTGCATTCGCCAGTGGGAAGTCAAAGACAAGCATCGAGTCACAGTCGGAGAATGTCATCAGCGCTTCCTATGGTTCTGATGGCAAAGAGGGTATCTCTGTCATCCTGGGAGATGACAAGGCCGCCTCCTTGACATTGTCCAGTGGACAGAAAAAGAAGATTCCTGCTGCCAGTAGCAACGACAAGAAGAATGCACTCAACATCGATATCGCCAACTGGGACTTGACTCTTGAGTCCTGGGCTCCTGATCCTGACGAGGCTAAGTCCGCATCTGTCAAGAAGGTGATGAAACTTGGCACTCAGAAGACTTTGAAGCCCTGGTCCGAGATCCCTGGATCACAGAACGTATCAGGTGTTGGTACATACACAGCCACTTTCCAGGTCCCGCGAGTCCCGAGCAAGGATTCCATCGCTGTACTGCAGTTTGGTCCTGTGCTCAACACTATCCGAGCGTGGATAAACGGCAAGCAGCTCCCGGCGATTGACATTTACGACGCTCAAGTTGATGTCTCGGATTATCTTGTCAAGGGAAGCAACACGATTCGGGTCGAGGTGGCATCTACTTTGTTCAATGCGGTCAAGGCAAGAGTTGATTATGTCAAGGCGAATGGTGTTGGTCCTGCTGCACCTGCCTTGTATACCTCTGCAGACTGGCAAAAGCACGGGCTTATTGGACCAGTGTCCATCAAGAGTCTGCGCAAGGTCAGCTTGTAACATGCATGTCACAGGCTGAAGTAGGCCAGAAGCGGGAGATTTGTAGCAGCTGATAGTACTCGATATAGTGATTAGTTTATGTCTAAGAGGATATGAGTGCGTAAAAGTTTTCAATTATTGTGACTGCTAGTCTCTTTAGATATGTACAGTTCCCTCTGATGGCCCTGTGAATCGCTTGGAAAGACCCAACAGCCAAGATGAGACGATAAAGATCAGACTAACCGCGAAAATAACAACAAGATAATTCATGGAACTTCCAGTAACAGGCTGGGCAACAGGGAATGCAAAGACAACACTAAAGAAAAGCATGAACACAGTTGCCAGCGCATTGACAACATATCCATATCTGCCCAACGAGAAAGCCCGCTTTGGCAATGAATCACGGCCAGTAAACAACAAGACAGTTTGTGGCAGTACGACTGTGATGTTGAGTGCGAACAGAGTCAGGTTGATAAAGCTGCTATAGGCCGTTTTCGAAGCGATGTAGAGGATACCGATGATGATTTGGAGGACGAGCATTATGCCTGTTGCGCGCACTGGGTTGGACCATTTGAGGCGAGAGACGTAGCCGGAATAAGGAACACCGCCGTCTCGTGAGAAAGACCACAAAATTCGAGATGAGAAAACGAAAAGGTTGAGAATGATGTGATAGAAGACGAGGATGTAGTAGATCGCCCAGATCGTCGTTGCGGTCTTGGAGCCCAGGGCCTGATTATACACTTCCATGATTGGCGCACCTGACGCAATAAGTCCTTGAACGTCTTTAATGACATACATGAGGCCAATGTTCCAGGCAATCACTGTGATGATACCGAGTATAATTGTAGCACCGATGGCGATGGGAATGTTTCGGCTCGGGTTGTCGACTTCTTCAGATAGATGACTAGGCGCGTCAATACCACAATAGGCCCAGAGACAGCTCGCCAGACCGATCATGGCAGCCCATCCGTCTGTCCACCCAGAAACGTTGGTGAATTCTGTAAAGACAAATCCACTGGGCTGCTTGACTTCTTGCACGGCTAGTAGTGTTGCAAGCGATGCGATGAAGCCGATAATCGAGAGCCAAAACACTGAGACACCGATACTTCCGATGGCAGCTGGGAAGCGAGAAGCAGCCAGGAATGCGATAGTACATAGACAGATGTGGACGAGATATACATGCCAGCTCTGAGCGACATAACTCTCATTCCACAAAGACACAAGGCTAAGGATCGACTGTGCCACAAAGAAACTACATGAAGCTGTAGCTCCCATAGTATATAGGATCGACATCCAGCCCGTGAAGAACGCAGCGAAGCGACGCGTTGACGCCGGGAATGTCATATACACAATATGATACTGGCCGCCAGCAGATGGAAAGGCAGAAGGTAGTTCGGCATATCCTGCTGCGAGGATGGTCATGACGATGCCACCGACGAGAAGACCGTAAATGAGGGTTGGTCCAGCGCCGCATGAGAGAGGGACGGCGAGGCCTGAGGCGAAGGCGACCCAGGAGTTCATGGTTGTGAAACCGAATGCGATTGTGGATACAAGTGTGAAGCGCTTTCGGAGGTGGGTTTGTTGATAGTTTGCATCTTCGTTCTGGGGTTTGAAGTCAGGTGAAGGCTCGCATGAGACGACAGAGCTGATGCCCGACGGAGCCATTGTGTGGTGAGAGTCTCCCTTCATGGTCGCGTGATGTTTGTACACAGATCAAAGGAGAATAGAGGGTAAGAAGGTCAAGGGGTAGCTCCCTGTGTTACTGCTCTAGACGCAGGTAGTCCATATAAGACTATTGGAGTAAATGATTAGCGGTATTGACATGGGCCATTGACGTGGAGATGAGCAACATCTATATATGCATCCCCTCCAGTGCAGTCATCTTGAGATACTAAGCCCAGTGTTGTGATAAGAATGATGCTTCGCTTGACGTTGTCGTCCTACTAACATTAGCTCAAGATAAGGCGACCGGAACGCTGGGATTGTGGAGAAGCTTCGGCGTCAAGGGCGTCAAGAGCGATAAGAGTAGTCTGAAAGCTTATCTCCAAGTTTAGGGTGCGATAACTAAGACGAAGCTAAAGGGAGTACAGAAATGCTGGTGCGTTCCCAGCTTAGTTTAACGTGAAGAGTGCGGAATTATTCAGTCAGCCCCAGGCACTAATGATTCCTCGGACCACTGGGAGCTGGCTGATTGACTTTATCGTAAAAGTGCGGGGTAAACCCTGCAGTAACCAGCTTGACGTCTCCGTTCCGAGTTAGCGGGTATTGCGCATCCTTAGCCAGGAGCCAATTCACGTTCCACTCATCTTCTCTTCTCCCCCTTTCATCTCACCCTGAACACTACCATAGCGTTACCTGCAGCGTTACCTTGGCAGCCATGGCCACCCCATTATCCACCAGCAGTCTAGGCTCCCCCTCAGCACCGGCGACAAAAAAGCGCACTAAGAAACCTTTTACGCGACAGCAGCATGGATGCCTGACGTGTCGGCAGCGGAGGAAGAAGTGTGATACGAGGATGCCTGTCTGTGGAGACTGTACGCGACTTAATCTTGTGTGCGAGTATCAGGCACCCCGGCGAGTTAGAAAGTCACCGGGTGCTGTGGTGAGGTATCCTGATGCGTGTACGGGGATCAGTGAGCCTGTGGATGTGGTTCGGCCTGATGATGGACATTCTGGGGATTTGAGTACGGGGAGGAGGGCGATGCTGCGATACTACACTACGACTCTGGCGCAGATGTTATCGACTAATATTGAGAATAACTGCTTCATCTCTGTACTGCTACCAATGGCATTCGACTGTCCGGTTCTTTTAGACGCCATAACTGCACTGTCATCGACACACCTGGCAATGTGCAACCCAGAGTTCAACGATATATCCCTCCAACACCGAGGCCGCGTCTTGACCGCCTTCAGAAGTTCTCTCGATGAAGACAATAGCCTCACAAGTGAAATACGCTTAGCCATTGCAATGGTCATGTGCGCATTGGAGACTATATCGGATGGAACAAGCATTGGCTGGACATGTCATGTTGCCGGTGCAGCAGCATGTCTCGACTCAATACGCGCTTCGAGAAACTTGAGCTTCGAAGCAAAATGGCTCCTACGCTTTTTCGCTTATCACGATAGCCTGACGAGTATATCACTGGATCGGAAACCTTTGTTAACGGGAGATTACTGGATGTCCAGCGACGACGCATTGGCTGATCCATATTGCGCTTATGCTCCCAGGATTATCTTCTACTTATCTGAGATAAGTGTTCTCGGCACGATAGAGTCTGATGAGGAGATGCTACAGAAGGCGTACGAGATTGCGAATGGCCTTGCAGAGTGGAAGTGTAAGCCTGGTATCACGAGTGATGAACCTCTCGCATTATTGAGCGAGACCTATCGCGGCGCGGCATTCATATACCTCGAGTCAGTTTTACAAAAACGGTTCTCACAACATATTGTCGCAGACATAGTCCCTGGAGGGATTTCAAGGCATATTGAGGCTATTTCTACACTTTCGGACAGAATACCTCAGGGCGCATTCGCTGAATGCTCTTTACTGTTCCCGCTTTTTGTCGCTGGTAGCAGAGCTGAGAATGCGAGGCAGGCCAGTGTTATCAGAAACAGATTGGTGGCAATGAATAAGTGGAGGAAGTTCAAGAATGTTGATGCTTGTGTTGATGTTCTAGACGAGATTTGGACAGTTAATGGGCCAAGGGCGGTTGCATGGCAGGACGTGTCAAAGCATCGCGGATGGAATCTAGCTCTATTTTGAGGTCTTATATACATCATCTTCGATCACCATCCCTGTTCACTGACAGCTTAAAGATATCCAGCCTGCCATAATGACCCGCAACGTCCAGGTCATGCTTATAAGCAATCGTCTGCCCAATATCGATATCAACAACCAGTGGCTCAGGACCGTATACAGGACCTGCAATGTACTCCCCATCCGGCCCAATCACACTTGATCCACCTGTAAAGAGATCCGTTGATCCAGCACCTTTGACATATGCCTCCAGCAATTCGGGCGGAACAGACTCTTTGTCCAGATACGAAGCTGCAGCGACAACGAAACATCGCCCTTCGAAAGCATATTGGCGAGACGCGATTTGATGTGCAGAAGGCATGTCGGGCCACAGCGCGATATGGATCTGCTCGTCCTTGGTATGCAGAGCATGTCTGATGAGAGGATGGAAATGCTCCCAACAAACCGCCGCACCAATTCTGCCAAAGCTAGTATCATAGGCCCTGAGACCTTGTGCGTCACCGTTTGCCCAAACGAGTCTCTCAGCGTGGGTAGGCGTAAGCTTGCGATGAACGCCCCGAAGAGAACCGTCTCGCCCAATCATCGCGACACTGTTATATATAGTCCCACCACTTTCTCGGGCTCGTTCATTAAATCCAAGAACAACTTCAATGTCATTCTCCCTCGCAGCGTCTCTGATTCGAGTGATATGTGAACTTGAAGCCGTTGGACTAGCCTCGACGAGTCGTTTATACCAACTCCGTGCTTCGGGGTCGTTCCAGCTAGCCATGCCGAATACCCACGCAGGATATCCCGTCAGCCATGTTTCGGGGAATGCTATGAGATTGGCCCCAGCCTTTGCTGCTGTTCCGATTTCTTCAATTGCCGTTTGGACGCCGTGTTCGAGGTCTAGGAGACGGGGACATCGTTGGACGACGTAAACGCGGACGGAATTGTGTTTGTCGTCAAAAGGGTTTGGTGTAGGGTTGGCATCCATGTTGGCTTAGCTTAATGATTGATGTTCGTTTATTAGCAGCCTACTGATAAGATTTGAACATATTATGCAAAATTAGAGCCTTTATATCTATCCACGTCATGGCACAGAAAAGGTTTGACCATTGTATCCAGCTATAGAGAAAAGTGTTCCATTACATAAAATTATTTAGCAACGTGATCCTCAGCGTCAACAGCGTCTTCAGCGTCAACAGCGCCGCTCGTTAGCTTCGCCGCCAACGTTAACCGCTAAAGTTTAGCGTTAAAATTGAATTTTGGTCTAGACCTTGCTAAGATGCAGCTGGCCCACCTCGCTTCCAGCGTCAACAGCGTCAAGCGAAACACTCTAGACACTGTAACCTCCTGGAGTAATATTTCGGCTTCTGGCGCGGCATCAAGATCTGGTGTAGAGGAAAGCTAGCTCAAAAGTATAACATAGCATTGTTTATCTATCTAGATAATTGAACCCATATCTTGATTCAACTATTCTGGTCTTCTTATCTGTGCTCTGATTTCAAGACCTCAAGTGCAGAGACAATCACCTCGCCTACTAGCCCAGTGTCAGAAACTGAAACATGACTGTTTCAAGGTATGTCCAACCGTTTCAACACGTTTCCAATGCGACCTCAAAAATTGTTTCTGGTGGTTGTCAATTGTATTAATACTCGAGCAGCACACCAAAGAGGCCCTGCTTGGTGCCAGCTATTCCAGACCATCTCAAAGTCAATCGCACGCAACCTCTCCATCATCCTCGCTGCTTCAGAGGCCCTCAACAAGCATCTCACTCCGCACGCTTTCCCAAAGAAACAATAGCCATTGTCACAATCGACCTCGGCGTTCAACATCTTCCCGCAACCGACCCCTCAGCCGCGATCGACACGATCCGCCGAGCCATCCGCACCAAATCAGGGCCTCACCACCACGTCCGATCGAGCTTCACAGACACCGGCGGTTATCGCAACATAGTCTTTACCCTCTATTGGAAAGATGTCGCGTCCTATCGACAATGGGAAGCTGCACTGCCTCCAGATTGGTGGTACAGAGGGCTATGTCCTGCTTCCAACATCGGAGTATTTAGAGAGCTGTATACAGTCCCGATTACTGATACGGAGACTACATTTGCTCTACCGCATCCAGAGGGCTACTCAGTCATCGCAGAGTCAATGAGTGGGGAGACTGATACCCATGAGTATTGGGGATCGGCAAGGGACCGTATTCCGAGGTCGCAGACGGATACTCTTGAACCGGATGGCTGGCCATCACTAAAAGACGGCGATTTCTCATCAGACCCTCGTGGAAAGCTTGTCTCTGTTGAGCCCCACGAAAACCTCTGCCTCATTCGCTCCGGTCAAGTCTGGGAGAACAGTACACCAGCAGAGATTAAATCATACAACACAGAGATCAAACCAACTCTCGATAGCGGGATGGAGGAGCTTACTAAGAACAGCCAGTCCTTCGGCTGCTTTTCAAATAGATATATGCGCATAGAAGATGATGATGGTAACCCAGTTGGCAAGACATGGAGCATCAGTATGTGGGAGTCACTCGGACGACTTGAGAAGTGGTCTCTTACGCCCAAACACAAGGAGATCTTTGGCACGCAGATCAATCACTTCAATAGGATGGAGAGGGAGGGCGAGGAGGCGAATTTGAATCTTTGGCATGAGCTTATGGTATTACGGAAGGCGGATCAGTCCTTTATGTATTTTAACTGCCATGGGAAAACTGGCATAATGTCAGCGATTTATAGCTAATTGAATTGCAGCTCCTTGAAAAGAATGAGTGCCTTCAGAACCACAAGATATTTCATAGCGATCGCAATTTCTTTTATAAGGTCAGTACTTATAAGAAAAAAGTTCATAATGACTACTGAGAAATAAACGGCTCAGATCATCTAACTGAGCTTCGTCATACACAGAACCATTGCTCTTATCTAAGTAAGCAATAAGACAAGCTAGTCTCAGCACAGCTAAGCATCTTACCTACGTAAAGTTATAATCTGCTAAAAGGTTTATTCTTAACCTTAGTTTGCTACAATTACCAAGTCATTATAAAAGTATATTTAATATAAAT